>JANFQT010000230.1:0-20370 GCA_025586815.1 Penicillium glycyrrhizacola
CCCTATTTTCCACACCCTATGGTCGTATGTATTTGGTCTCGCGTAGAATAGTATGATTTAACGGGATTGTGTATGATTGGATGGAAAGGCGAGTGCGCTATAGATAGGGTCGGCCATATCCCTTATGTGTACTAGACTTTTTTATTCTATACTATAAGAGAGTGAGGCCCTAAAGGAAGGCTGTTACGTATCCACAATCACTTGCTGTGTTTACGCAAAGCAACAATTCACTACTCATCTGAAATGATATCCATTGGGGCTTATAGATCTGCAAACCACTAGCCATTCCCGAACCCAGTGTTTCGGAGTCCGATCCTCCCGACCATATCTAAGATGGACATCTTAGATCATGAGACGCTCGACCTGATTCTTGATAGCGCGGATCTGAGCAGTCAGGTCACTAGCCTCGTTGGTAGTGATAGAGGCAGCAATCACGGGGCGGGAAACACCAGTAGCACGGCCGAGAGCCATCTTGCTAGGAACATACACGTAGGGAACCTAATATACCTGGTTAATCTAGGTTCTTGGCGCACGCTTCTTGCATATTTGACTCACGTTCTTATCCTCAGCCAAAAGGGGCAAGTGAAGCACGATAGCAAGAGGGCTAGTATCCGCGGCCATGATGACAAGTTCACTAGTACCCCGGTTAAGGGACTTGGTGCACTCGTTAGCGCCCTAAGAGGAAGGTTAGCTTAAGCTCGGGAACCGGTTACAGTGAGGCCTAGGCTAAGGCGCGCTTAAAGGCCAGCTGGAGCGTACCTTCTTCAACTGACGGTAGTGAGCGGCTTGCTGCACAAGGTCGAGAAGGCTCTGGGAGAGGGCCTCATCGGCGATGGGCCACGCTGCGCTAGTATCTTCGGCCATTGTTGTAGTTGAGAATTCAAAAGCCAAATCTTCAAAGATGGCTCACTCGGTGGATCACAGCCGTGTATTAATTTAAATGGAGAATAAGTGGTATATAGATTGAAGTTAAGTCGAAGATGATCGAGAAACCTTTTGAGATCGGACACACCGCCTGCTGGATTTGCACCACTTTTTGCACCCGGTGTTTACCGCCTTTGTCTTATTGGTCACTTTCCGGGCCCTCCATGAGCTATGGATGGGCATCGTACGGAGGATCAGATTGCACTTACACCAAATCAATAGTTGATTCTGGTCAGGTTCAACGAAGACTCACTTATGGCCCTGCATTCAGCCTTTTCGTACCGATAAGACCGCCAGGGCAGGCTTACTCAACATGAATAAGTGACTTCCGATGCCCAGGTGAACCCTAGGTGTACAACATAGTGATGGAGCAGAGCAATGGTCAAGGGCCCTTCTGGGTTTCAGACTCGGCTTATGCTAGATCTATTTTATGCAAGTCCGAACCTTTGTGTGGAATCAGTTTATGAAAAGTCATGGTTCCTATTTGGACTGAATCTTCTCGATGCAGGGATCTAAGCCGAAATCAATATATACAAAGAAAATGCGTCTCATGCTTGTTAGCCATACATTAATATACAAGGATCCAAACAGCCCCGTCTCCAACGCTTTTTTTGCAGGATGAGTAGGTAGTGGAGAGTACTTTTATTCAGCCACCTGGCCACAGAAAGAGACACGCCGGTCTTGGTACCAGCCACAAGAACAAATCCGCCATCCATAAAATACAATGCTCTAAAAACACAGGCTGTGAGAGGCGGGATTAAAAAAACCAGTAAAGAAAACAGGAACCTCTATGATATGTCGTTTGAATATGATGACCAAAGCCGAACACTCGAGGAGAGACTCAATGTGGGGATGTCGTTATGAAGAAAGAGATGGAAGGGAGAATGACTGGGCACAATCGAATGTAGATAGGTCGATTGTGATGGTGAACGGATAGGAGAGAGAATTTAAGCCACAGCCTTGTGCTCGGATGGAGGAGGGGGAGGAAGCTGTTTTGGACAACTCGTTAGCAAACACGTCTTGACGAAACGGATCAATGCGAGGGCAAAAAGTTCATACCTCGAGCTTTGTGTTATCGGCCATCATGCGCTGGAAGCCAATACCGACACCCTCAATCACAGCAAGGAAGACGGCACACATAATAGCGGAGTTGCGGGCGGCCTTGTAACCACCACGGATAGCGAGGGAACCACCGGTGAAGAAACCAGCGATGATAGCATTATAAGGATCTTCCTTCTTGCGAATTCCCTTAATCGAACAGTCGTAGATACTGAAAAGTCCTCCCCAACAACCGAAGTTACCACCGAGGACGGGCGCGCGCGCCTTGATAGCCGTGAGAGCACCTATCCGGCGCTCACCGTAGGGACTATTGCGGAAACCCTTGACACCGTGCCAAACGGCACCACCGATGGCACCCATGCAGAATGCACCACCGAAGTCGCTCAGGGCAACCCAGGGGCAGGGATCGCGCGAGTGATCCATAATGTGTGAATGAGTCGGGGTATGAGTCGGGGATGTAAAGACGGATCGGCCGTATAGAGACTAATTGCGGAAGGTGCGAGGGTATGAGTTGAAGACTGGCAGAGAAGCCTAAGAGAAAGCGAGTTTTGAAAGATGTGAGGGTAGTAGGTGTTGAAGATTGACAGGCCCACGCGATAACAAAATAAAGACGGGTGGAGGACTTTTTCTTTTCCAGTTCGGGTGCACGTGACGGGGCTCCGGTCGCCACCGAACTCTGAAATCTACGATGTCCTCCGCATTTATCATTATCTTCGCCTTATCATTCGTTCGGGTTAGGAATCCCCGGATTCCTTGCCTATGGACGAGAATATCTCGGCCACTTATGATGTCTCGAGGCCGTCAGAAATTTTCTTCGTGCGTCACACTGAGACAATCTATAATACTGATGGCTGTTTAGTTGTCATTGTTTTAGCAGGGGCTACAAGATCTAATCGGTGATCATATATCCCACTACCTTGCACCTAGGTATTCTATCATCTAGCGGGATGACTTCTTTATCTACCTGCAAGAAGAAAGTTTCATCCTACCCTGTTAATGCTATCAAGGAAAGCACTAACCTTTCGCTTCTTCACTACTTCGCGAGTATGACCGGTCATTAACAGAATGTATTCGGGAGATTGCATTGGGGGGCATTTACACTTAGACTTGCAAAAATAGATAGACGCTTGCACGAGCTTATAGTTGCCAGCTTCTTCGTCACATAAACTCTTTAGACATTAAATTGGAGCAGCGTGACTCGACCACATATGATTCCCTCTGGGCCAGATGGTTGTTTGATGTCGAGTACGCATAGATGGTGACGTAAAAGCCTGAGGAAAGTCTTCTCTGATGCGCGACGAGGCATTCCTTCCACATTTGTCTTGGAACATAGTGTGCTGGAAAGCTAGATGAGCAAAGGCGGAGAATGTAGCTGGTTGTACATGGTAAAGAAAGAAGACCCCAGGCATTAATAGAGGCAAGCTAAAATATATATAAGACACCAACAGGCCTGTATCTTATTTTTCAACGTGTAGATATGTACAGAAACCACGATATGTTACATGAAAGTAGCTGCTAAACCAATGGCTCTTTACATTTACCTATATCCGTCGGTCTTCTACCATGATCTCCTGCTCTATATTATCTTCACCAAATTTCCCACCACATACCACCTATACATACCTACCTGTAGTCATTCATGTTTGTGTCATCTTTCTCTTCCACACCTAACCAAACACATACGACCATAGGGTGTGGAAAACAGGGCTTCCCGTCCGCTCAGCCGTACTTAAGCCACACGCCGGTGAGTTAGTAGTTGGGTGGGTGACCACCAGCGAATCCTCACTGTTGTATGTTTTTATTTTTGTTTTTGCTTTTTTTCCCTTCTTCGCATTTTCATCTATAATCTACTTCACGTAGTTCCCGGAATTATGGTCCAACTAACATACCTAATCTGGATCCGAAAACTTGCACCAATGAAGGGGGATTTGCAGCTGATTAGCACCCTGAGTCTACAGCCATATGGGTAAGCGGCAGAAATATTTGCGTTAGTGAGAAACATGGCTTAATTAACTATTAGTACTCTCTCCCTGCAGTACATAGTCTATATTCGAGGTAGGAGCGGATACGTGGAAATCGATTGTCTAAATTTAATTGCTAATTCTGCAGCCGAAGCCTATTATATTGGAGTGGCAGCCTTTACTTGACATAGCTATGGCCCCTAATAGGACGACCGGGGCTGAAGGACACATGAACTCTCATCATGGAACACTCTACTCGCCCTCAGGACATGGCTGTTCGTATTCTGAGAAGCTTTCTTCATGTGATTGATTAGGCGTAACGTGACCGCTCACTGTCAAATTACATGTGTATAGGCTTTCAAACTAATATACACATTAACAGAGGACTGAAGTTGTACGTATCTACTCCCTGCCAGTCAAATTTTTGATTTGCCCTTCTGGTCCCTATCATCATACCCTGATCTTCCCGGGGTCAAAGAGATAAATATAGGCCAAAATCTCGTCTGCATTTCGGTGGGGCCAAGTGCTCTCATATCTTCTTTCATGCAGGGGTCAGCATAACGCTAGTCTGGGTGGAAATCGACACATGCATACTATACTTTTGAAATTAAGTTGGCAGAATACGAAGTAGCTCTTTCTCTCAGCACGGAGACTAGAGGACAGAGCTAAAGTTCCAAAGGTACATGGGGTGTGCATTTGTGCCGCCAAAGAGCTGTTGGATGCATATGCTATACAAGGACGTACTCGACCTCGGCCATCTGAATAGCCAAAAAAAGAACCTTGGAACGGTGATCTTCTTCCTGGATGCCGATGATTGGCGTACCTGGCAGGGTCCAGCCCCACATGGCCCCGATTAACATTTTAGCTCCGTTGGTACTTCCGAAGTCCTCAATTTAGAAATCACTTCTCCCAGTAGGACTATACACACTTATAGTAGATGTAAACGCCTGTTAAACAAAAATATTTAACTCTACTTTATGTTCATACGTTTATCTGTTGTCCGACTCCCGGATTTAGTGCTCTACATCGGGCTATATATAATCGTAATCGCCGGTAGAACACGAGGTGTCCGTGCCCTGGTGCCTATCTCACGAGTTGTGATTGGGTTTTGTATATCAAGCTAACTGGCTTCGCCCCAGTCAAGACACTGACATTAATTCCGCGAGAGTCTATTCACTCTTTTGTCCTCTTTCATGTGGCTCTACTCATGGCGCTTCATCACGACAACCTTGGAAGCCACTCCATCCAATGATAAAGAGCCTGCATGCCGCATCCCTGGGCTAACCGATATTACTCGCAACTCTGATTACTGATCCACTAGCTTATCGCCGCTTGTTCCCTCGTCCCCCTTCAAAGGCGCCTGATGCTTGTTCTTTGTCAAGCTTTTTCGATCTTTTCAGCGTCGTCATCATAATAATCACTCTTTACAGCTGGCGACAAGATGTTGACGTTCAGCCATATGAATGCCGAGGCATTCGAAAACCCAAAGAAAAACAATGGTCGAAAAAGACCCCGCTTTCGGGAGCCCGTGGCATGTAACCATTGTCGAAAATCCAAAGTGCGCTGCGATCGCAAGTCACCATGTAAACCGTGCCAAGATCGTGGAATGGGCACACAGTGTGCTTACTCCCGCTCCAAAAGTCAAGCAGTCTCGGAACCTGCCACACCATTACCATCCCCTCGAAACACGGATATCGATCTACTCGCGTTGCAGCAGCCCGCACCCCGCTCCGATGGCGAGCTCCACGATCTACGATCGGGCCTGCCCCACAACCAGCCCACCGTCTCCCATGCCAATAGTGCCTTTAAAGGGTCGGACTTCAAAACAAGGCTGATTGGCGGCACCCATTGGATGGCCGTGTGCAACGATTTGCCCGTCATAGGGGCCATGCTGGAGAAAACCGTCGATTTTCAACCGACGTGGATAACTTTTGCGAAAGTCAAGTCTCTCCTTCGCGTCGCAAATTCGGGACCAGCGCGAGTGAATGGAGATCAGAAGCTATTGGATCTCCTTCCCGATCGATCGACCTGCGAAGAGTGGATCAGGCGATTTTGTGAAACATATGGTAGAATTTACCACGTGATTGACCAGAACTGTCTGATCACTGAGCTAGAGGATATATGTATCGCCTCCGTCGACGCCAATGAAGTGCACGTCCTCAAGATCCTGTTGGTCATTGCGATTGCCATGCAGACCGACAAGTCAGAGCGACTACACGGTCGTCTGATACTGCAAGAAGCGGAGAGCCGGATTCATACATCGACACGGTTCCAGAAACCTTGTATAGGCGTCATGCAAGCTTTATTGTTGTTGATCATCATGAAGACCATCACTGCCTCTGACACTGACAATATTTATAGCCTCATGGGAATCATGGGGCTGACTACGCAAATGGCTCTGAGCATGGGCTTGCATAGGGATCCGGCCTTGTTCCCCGGTGTCACTCCATACTATGCAGAAGTCCGGAAACGATTATGGGCGTGCTTCTTTCGATTGAACCTCGACTATTGCATCCGGAGTGGATCCCACTTTGGTATTCGACTGGAAGATGTGGACTGTCCTCTCCCGAGCGCTATCGACCTTTTGGCCCTTGAGCCGGGAACGAAGTCAGCTACATTATTGAATCAGGCCCAGGAAGCAACGGACCAGGCTTTCAATATTGCTGCAATAAAGCTTGCTATAGTGAGAGCTCCATTACACCAGCGACTTTGCTCCACAACCCCTCAATTATCAAGCGAGGTACGGGATCGAATGCGCGTCTCTCTTCACAAGATCCTGCGAAAGTTGCCTCCGAATCTGCAGGAGGGAGCTTCGACATGCAGTCCAATCGAAAAGCTTCAGCAAGCCTTGTTATCTGTGCATGTGCATAGCTTCATGGTTATTATCACACTCAATTTCGTCCTAGGAGTCCCATCTCATAATTCACAGCGGAGCGATCTCTATGAAGCTTGGGATAATTCGGTGTCAATTCTGTATCAGTTACAGGAAGTGTTACGGAGCGGCTCTGAGCTGTCTACCGTGGCGTACCATCTACTTTGGACCGACCTTGCCCGCGCAGCATTGACCGCATGTTCGGTGGTTGGTCGATTACGAAGCATCAATCTGGGCACAACCGTCTGCAATGGCCCCCCGCCTACGCTGGTTGTGTTTCACCAGCTTTTGCTGAAATCTCTAGACTCTTTGTCGCAGACTCTAGCGGGAAGATACCGCCTCGGGCCTGTTGCAGCGAAGACGAGACTTGTTCTTGCTGTCGCAACAACTGTCACCTCAAGCCTGATTAGCGATTTTGGCGGTTCACAGCAGGATTCCAAGTTTCTTCAGCTCGGCATTACTGCCGCCGAGGAGGTCGTAAATGAGATGGAGCGTTCTCTGAAACGGGAAAACCAAGACTCAACACTCGGCTTGCCGGGATCCAATACAACAACGATGTCACCACCAAGTGCCCCTGCACCCACGCCTCTTGCGATGGACTGGATGAACCATGCGCAACTTCCAGATCCCCTAATCGAGATGTTTTTCCCGAGCGACTGCGACCTTTACCCTGGCTTAGGTCTGGGTATGCAGTCCGATCTATGCCTGCCATATTCTATGGCGCCGTTCGAATGTACTTCGACGATGCAGTCCACGCCTAATCTCTCGTGGGAAGACGTGTAAATTTGGACTCCCTGGCGCATGATTTTTTTTCTCCTGCATATAGACAAATACAGAATAGATAGTTGGCATCATTACCCCTTCCCAACTCCCTTTCCCCCGTTCTTTTCTCTTTTTCTCTTTTTTTTCCCACTCCTTGACTTTACGCCTACACCACAGATTTGCATGTCAACATTTACTATGTTCACCCTTGTCCTCATTGCCCTCTATGATCCCCCACCAGCTTTGACGGCGAGAACCCTATAGAAGAAAAGTTTGTGTGGGAATCGTTTGATAATTAAAATTAGGTATGCAGACATACGTTCTATTGCCTTCTCTTTCACAGTCATAATCTGATCTTGCCTCAGGCATGCTGACAGGTTCATCGTATGTCCATCTTACACACAATCTCAAGCCTTCTTCAGCCCGAATCCCACCTTGACCACACGAGCAATGATCAAACACACACCTCCCGCCAGGATGAATAGCCCAGAAAAGGTCAACGTACCCCAGAAGACATCTCCTCCCGATGTTCGCTGGCGGTCCAGAATCGCACCCGCAACAGGGCTACCAATCAATAATCCCAGACCCGACGCAAAGAGGGTCATGCCGATGTTGGTGCCCAACTTCGACAGATCAGGGCAAAGGAAGGCTACCGTGGCCGGAAGCACAGCCTGGATAGACCCACTTGTCAAGCCGACAAAGACCGAAATGGCGATCAGACCCGACTGAGATTCAACACTGATCCACGCGAGCATCAAGATACCGGTGAACAGGACAGACGGGATCATGACCGACAGGTTACCGATCTTGTCGGCGATGATAGACGGCAAGACACGGCCAGGAATCGAGCCCGCGTTCATGATGATCAGCATATAGAAAGCCAAGTCCTGCGACATGCCGAGGTTGATACCGTACTGTTCGACATAGAAGAATGGGATATAGAGACCGATGAAGATGAAGAATGCAGCGAAGAGCCAAAGGACGAAGACCGTGTCGCGGAGCGACTCGACATTGATCAGCGGGCCTGACTTGCGAGGCGGAAGACGAGGCTTCATCACAGCGACCGAGATAAGAAGCGTTCCTAACATAATGAACGCCATGACTCGGACCGCCCAGGGCAGTCCGATCTGGACGATCAGACGTCTCAGCACGACGGGGTAGATGATGCCTCCGACGCTTGAGCCGGTGGCAGCCAGACCCAGCGCGGTGGATCGTCGCGTCGAGAAATACGTGCCTACGATGGCGACACTGGGGATGAACGACATTCCGGCGCCAATGCCGACACACAGGCCCTGGGCTAGGATGAGCTGCCAGTACTCCTTGCAAATCGAAGTCACTGTTGGGTTAGCATTTTTCTTCCGTTGTTAATGGATGGCAAAGCTCACTCATCATGCCGAATACCTCGAGAAAGACACCTAGTGTGATATCCGCGTAGAAATACCCAGCGTCGAGAGCACGCCCACACAGAACTCCAATTACCAGCATCAGAAACGCCTGCAGCGATCCAATCCAAGCAATCGAGGACTGCGACGAGTCCCTTAGCAAGCCCGTACTATATTCAGACTGGAATGTGCCGAAGGTGTTCAAGAGGCCCCAAGTATTGAAATTCAAGAAAAAGGCCCCGAGGACTTGGAGCCATGCTTTTGTGCCTCCATTGGGCGGCGGAGGGGGTCCTGCGGGCTTCGGTGGTTCGTCTGCTACAACCTCTGACTTGACATGACTGTCGGTCGTTGCGTCGGACTCGATGTCTTTTCCGGACATGGAAGACGGCTGGGAGATTGACATTGGGAGGCGGTATAGATCGAACTAAGGACGAAGTTGAAAGCACCGAAGAGCAGAGCGATGGAGATATTAATGATGAGGTTCAAGTTAACATGCCAACAACTTGTGGAAGAAATTGGCAGCTGAAGATGGGCCGAAATATACTGCGAGAGCGAGCTTCTCATCCACAAAAGCAATAAACCGGACCAAACTGACCAAACTGACCAAATGGCCCTGATTGAACTTCATCCTCTTTCAACAAAGCACTGGCTGAGTCGCAGTGCCCAATCACAAGAAGGAACAAACACCGCAGTAACAGATCTGGAATCTCTGTAGCAGATTACCCCATCGGGAAGTGCACGATTCGGACTTTGATTACCGAAAGGGGAAATGGATAGGGTTAGGATAAGCCAGATAAGCCTCGCTCCCGTTTCCCGCCCGACGGACTTAGATTGTCGCTTTGGGAATAGCATGTTCGTGTTTGACTGGTGGGGTCGTAGGTGGACACCCCTCGTATGTCTTACTTCAAGGTACTAAAAGAAGCTCTTGATGCCTTTTCTCGGCGCCTTGGCGGGACTTTTGAAATGTTGGATCGGGATTCCGCCATCGGACCAAGCCATTCCTTCCGTCCGTCCTTTCCGAGGTCCTTCATCCATAATTCTTTCAGTCGAACTGGGATTAAGTGGTGTTCATGCATAGAGTCTAGAGCCCCCAAACAGGGGTTCTTAGGCGATAAAATATCATGCTGTAGTACTCCGTAGTTCTACAATATTCATAACAATACGGTATTTAACAAAATGATTTACTTATTATAGTATGTTTATGAGTGCATAATAGCTTCCGGTAATCCTTTACAACTAAAAATAATATATATCCTAACCTTAAGCGCGATAAAAATACGGCAGACTCACATTCCTACTACGCGCAATCTCTCCGGTACCTCGGTAGCTAAGGTTGAGGACAGTGCATTGACGCCTTCCAATTGGTCTTTGCCCGGAACTTTGACGATCGTTTGGAGGGTAAGCGTAGGAGCGTGCACCTAGCCTATCTTGAGGGTCACTCAATCAGGATCCGGCATTAGAAACACGTTGGGGGTTATGCGGATACGGAAATGTGAGCTACATTTATTTACATGTGTCGACATGAGAAGGAGGCAGAGTCTGAATGCACGTGTAAGACAGGTATCTGTGTTTCAATACTGATGAAATGTGTGATTGTATGGTCTAGACTCGGTCCTCCCATGTACAGTCGTTTTCTGACAGTCCAAAGGTCCACATTACAGACGAGGCTCTCTCGGTTTCAGCTTGATGAAGAAGTCGCTCTGAACGACCAACCACGAGTTCGCGATTTTCCACTCCTGTTTCGGGTCCCACAGTTGAATCTAGATCGAGTTAATCCACGTTGGAAGCCCAAAACCTTAAGTACAGCACATCTTAGACGGAATTCTTACCTCGTATCGCGCAAACATCGTCGGAATAAGCTTGTAGATCTCCAGATACGAGATATTCTTCCCGATGCACGTCCGAGTCCCGGATCCAAACTGCGAATCGGTCAATTCTTAGTCTCAGCTCTGCAAAAAAGCCCAAAGGTTCACCGAGTTACTCACCGTCAAAAGACAATTCTCCATAAGCGTCACCCGCTCCGCATCGGTATCCAACCAGCGATCCGGGTTCCATTGGTCGGCGTCAGCACCGAAAACCTCCCGGTCTCGGTGGACCACCCAAGGATTCATGCCAATTATCGTTCCCGCTTCGAAGGATTGCCCGCAGATAGTGGCTCCGCCACACGGTACGACACGCTCCAACGTCAGCCCAATCGCTGGATGGAGGCGTCCTGCCTCCTTCACGCAGGCATCCAGATACCTCAGGTTGCGGGATTCCTTCCAAGTGACGATATCGGACAATTGACCCTGGCTCAGAGCTTGGCGCAGCTCGTGTTCGAGCTTTTGGAGACTGACCGGGTTCGTGATCAGGAAGTAGATTATGGCCCGTAGCATGATAGCGGTCGTATCGCTGCCGGCCAGCACATTCGATGTCGTCCATGCGGTCACGAACCATTCGGGAATGCTCGGGTCCTTGGCTCGGGCCGCCAGGAAGCGGGACATGAAATCCTTTGAATTGTATGACGAAGCGACATCTGGGCTGTCGGAATCCTGTTTCTCGGCTATTCTTTCTTGTGCCCGTGCCAGAGCAAACATGACGACTGGCGAGTTTTTCGCAGGCAGTAAGCGACTCACGAATTGATTTTTGACCCAGATCTTATCCAGCCATGGCATTTGGCCAACCTGTTACAGACACATCTGTGTGATTAGCGACGGTCACGGAATACCAACATGGCATTGTGATGTCACTCACCCAGCAGGAATACTGGAACATCTTCCAGATAGAGCCCATGATACCGTCCACATCCTTGGCTTCGTCCAGAAAGCCCAGCCGCTTACTAAATGTGATTTCACCCATCACGTCAAATGCGAACCACTGCAACCAGGTGCCTAGATCGATACGCCCGCCCGGCTTTCCTTGCGCATCCTCAAGACGCTGCAAGAAAAAGCTGATGGTGGAGTCGACGTAAGGCTCGAAACTGACCAGGTTGCTCATGGAGTAGATTCCCGCAATGGGTCTCTTCATGGAACGGTGCAGCTGGTCATCCTGTGTGTTGAACAGACCTTGAATAATCTTTCCCTTCGACATTGGCTGGAGAACTTTGTAATAATCAGACTAAGTTGTTGTCAGATCTCATTGTCTCTTGGTTGGCCAGAGAGAACCAACGGGTGAGCACAACCGACCTTCCCGAAACTCGAGCGAATACCGTACATCTTGGAAATTTCGCGAGGATCTCCCACACTGACGGCATTCGGGCCGAGCCTGACGAGCGATCCATACTTCTGGTGAAGACGGATGTGAGTCTCATGTGCACTGCCAGAGCGCGCCCAAAGTAAACGTGGAATGTTCGAAATAGAAGCCAAGAATGGCCCAGGAACATGCGACTGCTTCTTCCAGGTACGGTAGAGCCACAAGACGAGGAGGACAAAGAGAAATGGAATGGCATTATAAACGGTGCGCTCGCTATAGAGCGATCTGAACGTGAAAGTCAGGGACATCGTGGAATCACTCATTAGCTATGATTTGCTAGAAACATAGAAACCGGGATCTCAATTGGCAGCAAGTGGGCGTAGGCTGAAACCCAAGATATTTAAGCAGCGCACGCATAGCGGTGTTGAGCTGTGGCCGCTTCGGTTCTATTCGGAAGAGAACCTAAAGAGGGGCGAAAAGAAATGCATTGCACTCCAGTGTAGTTCGAGTTGACGGACTAGAACTAGGGTCCGAGGCTCAATAGAGCGATGATGTGCGACATAAGCATATTACTCTTGGCGGCGTCCGTCCTGCAGGGAAGCTAATGCACGGATCGTATTGCGAAAAGCCACACAGAGACGTGCCAATCGCGCTCTAGACTGCTCTAACATGCTGGATTAGACGTTATCTCTTGATCCCGTATCATTTTAATTAGAGTGTAAGCAGAAGGTTGGCGATGTTCCTCCTTCGGGCCCCCTTTTGGTAATTTAAGACCGATTCTTCAGGCAATCTTGCTTGGCGTAGCAGGCAATGCGAAGACGAAATGAGCTAATTGGGCCTACATGCAAGCGATTGTACATATTTCTCCGATATTCGCATGGAAGCCTCGTGGCAAAACGTGGGCTAATATCGCTAAAGATAGATTGTGCATAGACCCTCTGTCCTAAAGAGATGTTCTGGCGCAGATCAATATAGCTGGTATCGACATTACCCAGCCCAGATCACGTATTTCTAAGCCCTAGCTACTCTTAATCTTGTACAAGAGCTCTTTTTATCTCCCTGGTTCTCAAGTACTGGCACTATTTCAAGAAGCTATCAAAACTTTTAAGCTGCATTGGCATATATACTCTACTACTTTCTTAAAACGCGCTTCAGATGTTCAAATCGTTGAAATGGTAGTCGGATTCGCGTGTAACTAGGCAGTAGTATCTAGTGCTTACTGTGTAAAATTTAATTATCTCAATACGGGGCGCTAATGCAGAATAAGCTATCGGAGAATTGTGGGAGAGTAGTCTTGTCAGAGGCTGGGCATTGTATAGATACAGGTAGAAGTATAAGAACCCATCATGAACGCCTGTGAATTATTCAGGAAACAACCAAACGTAACCTTCTACCATGATTGCAACCAGGTCTTCCGCCCTATATCTCTTTGGAGACCAGATTGCCGACGTACTTCCATGCATCCAAGACCTCAGTCGCCGCGCAGCTAACTCCGACGGACTACGTCGTTTCCTGCGTTCTGCAACAGATAGTCTGCGCAAGGCAATATATCAAGCGTCCTTCCGTGAGAGACAGGCGTTCCCTTCATGGGACTCTCTGACGGACCTTGCTACTGCCGTTGAACGTGATGCTGCCCATTGCCCGGCGTTGAAGGCTGCCCTTTGCTGTGTCTCTCAGCTCGGCCATGTTATCCTGTGAGTGAACCGACAACCTGATACTCTGACGCATGCATGGAGGCCATTGTCTTGCTAACAAAGGTTTCCTTGCTAGCTATCTTGAACAGTTCCCGAGAGCTTTGGAATTCGGCTCTTCATCAACACCCGGCCACGATGCTGTACTGGGAATCTGTACCGGCTCTATCGCAGCCTCTGTTTTTTCTTGCTCTCGAAACATTACTGAGCTGCACCACATCGCACATCATGCAGTGGCCTTGGCCTTCCAGCTTGGACTGGAAGCATCTCGACGATCAGGATACATTGAGCCCTCCAAAGACGCGAAGATCAAGGGTAGCTGGTCTACCCTTGTGAGCAATGTTGCCGTGGAAGAAGTCCGGGAGGCTGTGGCATCGTTCAATTCTCGGATGCCCGCAGACAGCAGCTGCAGAGTGTACATCAGCGCACATAGCGCATCTTCAGTGACCATTAGCGGTCCACCATCATACACGGCAGACCTGCTACAGCAAGAGTCCGTCTTTCAAGGACGAAAGACGATTCCGTTGCCAATCGCGGCCGCTTTCCACGCAGAGCACCTCGATGCAGTACCTTGGAAGAAACTCACTCAGACCTGCATCGATGCACCATTTGAGACATTCAGGCCCAACATACCATTGATCTCGCCGAGCTCCGGCCTGCCTTATGCTGCCGACAATCTCTTCGAACTACTGAATAAAGTCAGCCACGATATTCTGCAACAGCCCATTGTCCTTGAGGAAGCTGTCAAGGGGGTGGCAAGTCTGGCATGCCCGTCCATCTCACTCCTCTCCTTCGGCCCTACCAGCTCCAAGAAGACGATCATCACTTTTTTAAAGGCAACAGCCGGTATTGAAGTGGACGACAAGAGCCAAGCGGTTTTCAAAGCATCCGCGAATGAGCCTGATACCGAAAACGGCATTGCCATTGTTGGCATGTCGGTACGCCTTCCAGGCAGTGAATCTCTCGAGGAATTCTGGAAGGTATTGGAGCAAGGACGAGATCTCCACGAAAAAATCCGTGCGGACCGGTTCGACGTGGACACGCACTGTGACCCGACCGGAAAGATCAGAAACACGACATTGACTCCGTATGGAGTGTTCATAGACCGACCAGGCTATTTTGATACGCGTATGTTCAACATGTCCCCTCGTGAGGCGGCCCAGACAGACCCCCAGCAGCGGATGCTGCTGTTAACGACATACGAGGCGCTGGAGATGGCTGGATACACGCCCAACGGCAGCCCATCAACCAACACTCGTCGGATTGGCTCCTGGATGGGTCAGACGAGTGATGACTGGAGAGAGGTCAATGCTAGCCAGAATGTCGACACATACTTCATCACAGGTGGTATCCGTGCTTTTGGACCAGGGCGACTCAACTACCACTTCGGCTGGGAGGGGCCTAGCTATTCATTAGACACGGCCTGCTCGTCAAGTGCTGCGGCGATTCAGCTAGCTTGCTCGGCGTTGATTGCTCGTGAATGTGACACGGCTGTGGGCGGAGGCGCCAATTTCCTCACTGCGTCTGATCTGTTCGCCGGTCTGAGCAGGGGAAGCTTCTTGTCCAAGACGGGTGGCTGCAAGACGTTCGACCATGATGCCGACGGCTACGTCCGAGCAGATGCCGTGGGTGTTGTTGTTATGAAGCGCTTGTCGGATGCGGTGGCCGAGCGTGACAACATTCTAGCTGTTATTAGGGCAACGGCCACTAATCATTCCGCCGAGGCTGTCTCCATCACTCATCCCCACGCCGAGACCCAAGAGCGCTTGTTTACAACAGTCTTGGACAAGGCTGGTGTCCAGCCTCACAATGTCGACTACGCTGAGTTACACGGAACTGGCACCCAAGCAGGCGACGCGACTGAGTCAAGATCCGTGACAAACGTCCTGGCGCGCGGTCGGACTGCTTCCAATCCTCTGTACATTGGAACCGTCAAACCGAACCTGGGCCACGGTGAAGCTGGCAGTGGAGTCACCTCGTTGATTAAGGCGATCATGATGCTCAGGAAGAACATGATCCCTCCGCACATTGGTATCAAAGGTCGCATCAACCAGAAGTTGCCCAAACTCGCTGAGCTCAACACCCACATCTCGTTCGGAAAGACCCCCTTCTTGCCCAGAGCAGATGGCGACGGGAAGCGACGGATCTTGATCAATAACTTCGATGCGGCTGGTGGAAACACGAGCATGCTCATCGAAGATCCTCCTGCCCGGCCACGGTCCGCGTCCACAGACTCTGGCCAGCTTGATCCCAGAAGCCACCAAGTAGTCGCAGTGTCTGCGAAGACCCCGACATCAGCTATCAACAACCTGCGACAATTGCTGGCCTACTTGAAGCAGAATGCCGAGCTCGGGGTCCGTCTACAGGATGTTTCCTACACAACAACTGCCCGCCGAATGCACTACAATGTTCGCCGCGCGTTCGTCGCCTCATCGGTCGATGATCTTGTCGCCAAGCTGGAAAAGCAGTCTGAAGATGGCTCCCAGTGGGCCAAGCCTGCGATCAACCGGCCAGTGGTCTTCACCTTCACTGGTCAAGGGTCACTGCGCGCCGGCATGGCAAAGGATTTATTCACAACCCAGCCTACCTTCCGTGAAACTATTCTGGACTGCGATAGGATATCAGCTGCCCATGGTTTCCCCTCGTTCTTGCCGATCATCATTGATCCTACTATGAGCGCCAAGTCTGTGACCCCCGTTCAGGCTCAGTTGTCTATCGTCGCTGTCGAGCTTGCCCTCACGGAGTTGTGGCGGTCGATGGGTGCTGTACCCACTGCTGTGATTGGTCATAGTCTGGGAGAATATGCCGCCTTGTGTGTTGCAGGAGTCCTCTCCGTCAGCGAGTGTCTCTATCTCGTCGGGGCCAGAGCTTCCCTGATGCTGGAAAAGTGTCAAGCTGCTTCGCACTCCATGCTGGCAGTTCAGGAGACCGAAGGCAAACTCGAAGATATTCTGAGCAACAACGACAGCCTGTCTGAGTGTGAAATTGCGTGCGTCAACGGGCCAACCTCCACTGTGGTCAGTGGCCCAATTGATCAAATCGCTTCCCTGCACGAGCTTCTGCAGGCGGAGAAGAAGAAGTCTACTCAGCTCGAGGTTCAATACGCATTCCACTCGGCCCAGATGGACCCCCTTCTCGATGACCTTGTGAGAATTTCCGATACCATCCATTTTGCGACACCTTCTATTCCATTCGCGTCTACGCAGTTGGGAACATTAGTTACGACTGGCGACATCATCAACTCTCAGTATCTAAAGCGCCAGACGCGACAAAGAGTCCAGTTTACCAAGGCCGTGCAGGCGCTTGAGTCCCTGCACGCAGGTAACAGAGCCTCGCCAGTCTGGATAGAAATTGGGCCCAGTCCGCTTTGCCTGGGTATGATCCGAAACATTGCAGGCAAGGACCAGGTTCTGCTGCCGTCATTGAAGCGAGACGAGGATGATTGGAAGACCATGACGCAATCCATTGCATTGGCATACGATGCAGGTGTGGATATCGACTGGAGGGAAGTGCATCGCCCATACGAGCAAGATCTGAATCTCCTCGAGCTGCCCAACTACGCCTTCGATCTCAAGAACTACTGGTTGCAGTACGAAGGTGATTGGGCCATTCGAAAGGGCGCCCCATCCGAGACGACCCAGGCGTCGACCAAGCCGTTGCTGCCTACCTTCTCCACGAGTGGTCTTCATCGCATTGAGAGTCTCGTCCGCGATGGCGAGACGGGTATTTCGGTCACATTTGCTTCCGATGCAGCAGAGCCTAAATTGAACAAGGCCTTGCGAGGCCACCTTGTTAATGGTGCTGGTCTGTGCCCTAGCTCAGTCTATGCTGACATGGCATTTACGGCGGCTGGCTATATCCAAAGCACCTTGAATCCTTCAGTGCCGATTTCTCCCATGGACGTGCGAGACATGGAAGTGCACAAGCCCCTCTTAATTCAGCCAGGCGCAACGAAGCAGATTATTCGGGTCACTGCCACATTAGAGCCTTCCAGCCATTCCATTGAGGTGAAGTTTTCTTCTGAGGACGGCGGCTCTCGCCAGGACCATGCCCATTGTCGTGTCGATCGCGGGGATGGCGACGTATGGAAGTCCGAATGGGCGCGAACAAGCTACCTGGTCAAATCCCGGATGAACCAGCTAATCAAGGACTCAAGCTGTGGAGATGTCCATAGAGTTCTGAGACCAATGGTCTACAAGCTGTTCGCTGCTCTGGTCGACTACGATGACAAGTACCAGGGCATGCAGGAGGTCTACATGGACAGCGATCTCTTGGAGGCTACTGCCAAGGTCCGCTTCCGCACCACTCCAGAGGACGGCACCTTCACGTACAGCCCATACTGGATCGACAGTCTGGCGCATCTCTCCGGTTTCGTCTTGAACGGTGCGGATACTACCCCTGCCGACAGTGTGTACATCTCGCACGGGTGGAAGAGCATGAAGATTGTTGGGGAGCTCTCTGAGAAAAAGAACTACCAAAGTTATGTGCGCATGCAGGAGACCAAGACAAAGGGTGTCTTGTCAGGTGATGTGTTCTTTTTGGATGATGGTGAAGTGGTCGCTGTTTGCCAGGAGCTCAAGTTCCAACGTATCAAGCGTGCGATTCTCGACCACTTGCTACCTCCCACTCTGGTGACTGCCCCCGCCGTGGTCGAAAGGAAGGTGGTGGAGAGAAAGACTGTCCGAATTATTAACCAGCGACCAACAACCGTTGTCAAGGCAAAGAAAGCTACCGCCGTCCCAAGTCGCGACAATGTGCTCCAGATCATTGCTTCCGAGGTTGGTGTCGATGTGTCTGAGCTTACAGACGATGTTATGTTTGCAGACCTGGGCGTCGACAGTCTTCTCACAATCAGCATTACTGCTCGACTGGGTAGCGAGCTCAACCAGGAGATCCCAAGCTCGCTCTTCGTGGACTTCCCATCAGTTCGAGAGCTTCGTGGTTATCTCTCCTCAAGCATGACTGCACCCGTGACTTCGAATGACAGCAGCGACAGCTGTGGCGAGTCCTTTACCAGTGACGAAGATACCCGACCGGATACTCCGATTACCGAAGCAGAGTCTCCCACCAACGGGGGCGTGAGCTCTACCGATCACATCAGGAAGATAATCGCCAATGAACTGGAGATTGACATGGCCGAGATCGATGAGCACGTCCCTCTGGCGGAACTTGGCGTGGACAGCTTGCTCTCAATCTCGATCATCAGCGCCATCAAGACCCAAACCGGTAGGGTACTGCCGTCCAGCTTCCTGAATGACCACCCCACGCTGGCAGAGATCGAAGTCGCTCTTGACGGCCGTCGTGCTGCACCCGAGGTGTCACCACCACAGCTTGCCAAAGCCCTCGAGAGAATTCAAGTTCGACCCAACTCTTCATCACCCGAGCACAAGGCGGAAGCAGTTCTGCTTCAGGGATCTCCTTCGGGCTCCCAGTGCGCATCGTTGTTCCTGCTGCCTGATGGCTCGGGCAGTGCCAGCAGCTATGTTGGGCTGCCCTCGCTAAGCGCCCCCGGTCCAGTTTACGGATTGAACAGCCCATTCCTAAAGTCGCCGTCTTCCTTCAACTGCTCAATCCCAGAAGTGGCCGCCATGTACGTCCGTGAGATCCAACGCATCCAGCCACAAGGGCCGTACCGCTTAGGTGGATGGTCGATCGGCGGATCCTTTGCCTTCGAGGCCGCGTCGCAGTTGATCCAAAAGCACGAGACAATCGAGTCGCTGGTCCTAATCGATGCCCCGTGTCCGAGCGTGTACCCACCACTCCCAATCGAGACAGTCGATCTCCTCGAAACGATCGGGGCGTTCGACGCTCTGAAGAGCGACAAGCGCGGTTCGACCCCATTGAAGCAGAGCTCCATTCCTCAGGCTGTCCGTGAACACTTCATCGGCTCAATCAAGGCACTCAAAGCCTACGAACCCAAGCCAATCCCCTTCTCGAGCCAAGGACCAAAGTCCGTTTTGGCTCTGTGGGCGCAAAACGGAGTCTGGGAGACAGTGGGTGAAGAAAGGAAGTCTCGGTTCCAAGATCTAGCCCGCATTCGCGGAAACCAGGCCGAAGATTGGATCCTAGACCCGCGAGGAAATGCCGGGCCCAACGGCTGGGATAGCTTAGTGTCGGGAGTCCCCGTGACATGCGCAGTTATTCCCGGCGATCATTTCACGATGATGAGAAACCCCGGCGTAAAAGAGCTGGGCGCCAGATTGGCGGAGACATTGCGGTGATGACGTTTTTATTTCATTTTGGCGATAGACTTGTTTATACGGATATACCGGGCTAGATATATATATAGAATGGAAACCACTATGTTTTTGCTGCGACTGATGGAATCTCATCCTCTGGAACAGTTTCCGTTTCCTCTTAGCACATCTTGACCGATGAATTCTTGAGCATTCTTTCTGTCACACATAATGACTCTCTGGAGTTTGTATTAGCTTATCCATTCTGGTGAGGGCTTGCTTGAAAGTGTAGGCACTATTAGAATAATTTCATGTTATAATACTCCTTCACACATATCATGATACATACGACCATAGGGTGTGGAAAACAGG
>JANFQT010000231.1:0-20209 GCA_025586815.1 Penicillium glycyrrhizacola
TATTCCCTAGTCTCTATCTAGGTATACCGCTACTATCTTAGTAGTAGTCCTATTAATATACTATACTAATATACTATATCTTAGTATATTAGATTAGTATATTAGTTAGTTATATAGTATTTATTATATAGGAGATATCTAGTATCTTAAAGTATATATATACTAGAACCTCCTAATAGTAGGTCTAATTAGGCTTAATTATACTTTTACTTACTAAGCGTAAATAGGTTTCTCTTTCCTAAATATCTAGAGATACTAGAGTATTAGATACTATATATAATCTATTAATAGATAGATTATTTAGCTCTCGGTAGCCTATCTATATACCTAATAAAGCACTATCGATTAGTAATAGGTAATTCTATAATATTATCTCCTTTTTCTTTAGGGTTTCGTCCTTAAAGCCTTTTAAAGCTATCGACTACCTTTTAGATAAGTAATAATTTTTCTTTCTCTAAATAATATCTCCGCGCTATATCTAAATATAAGACTAACTCCGATCTTTAGAATTTATCTAAGCCAAGTATAATAAATACACTAATAACTATAAGCTCGCTAATTATATTAAACGTACCGGTATCTATATCGATTCTCTTTATAATTATTATTTTCTTTATAGAAAGGTCTATATTATAAATCTTTACTTAGATAGTAAGAAGTATTCGATCTATATTAAGTGTGGTTAGATATAAACGTAGCTTCTATCAAGGTGGACTTTTCTGACCCTATCTTGGCGCACACTTCCCCCTAGATCTCATGGATCAAGAATTTCTCGTAGGCATCAACACGGCCTTGACAATTAACGGTCCCAGACCCAGAAATCCCACCGCCGCCAGTGGAATTGTCCAAACGAAGGTAGACACCAGGAAACTGAACGGAAGCAATAGCCTTTGACCCGTCAGACTGTGGTTCAAAGCGAAATTTCTCCCACCTATCACTACCATACCTAAAATTTCTCCAGGTTAATAATACCACTCAAAGATAAAACCTAGCAGGCTAGAAGCAATTGATCAACTCTGCGAAGGGAGGGATTCCTCACTGGCAATTCACCGTGCCTGCACCATTTAGGTATATATGTCCAGGAGTGACACCTTGGCCATCCAGGCGTAGATAAACATTTTGGAATTGGGAAGAGCGAATTGAGAATACGTCGGAAGTAGGGTCATTCACAATCATAAATTTTTCCCATGCACCAACAAAGTTCTGGGCGTTAACTGTTCCTCCACCATTAATGTTGAATGAAGTAACCGCGCTTCCGTCAATTCGGAGGTATGACCCAGGGAACTTTTGAGATTCGATGCTGATTTGTGACTGCGTTGAAGACATTGTTAAAATTGTAGTTCGCAAACTTAGATGGTAGATATCGGACTAAAGTCAGAGCTTGAACACAAAGAAGAATTAGAGAAGTTGCGAAAGTTCTTTTTCCTAGGAAACCAGCCAGTTTTTATCTATCCAAATCCTGATTCCATGACGATGAATGGCTTCATATAATTGTTATAACGCGTTTTCAGTCCTCCACAAAACCAATCGCAAACGGAAACAACTAATAATCAGACGCTCCAGAGAGATCCGCTATTAAGAAATACATACCCCCAGCCAGTCATCAGGAATGGCGACGTAAACTAGTCCATCAGACAGGGCTACACAAGCCTTAAACAAGCTTGTACTGTATTGCATTTCTATTACAATAGAGTTTGGTCGTCGATATGGGTTCTATAGCCCAATTCTAGGCCATTCACGCATT
Organism: Penicillium glycyrrhizacola; assembly: GCA_025586815.1. Taxonomy (NCBI): domain Eukaryota; kingdom Fungi; phylum Ascomycota; class Eurotiomycetes; order Eurotiales; family Aspergillaceae; genus Penicillium; species Penicillium glycyrrhizacola. The sequence goes on from JANFQT010000231.1 coordinate 1,745, forward strand.
ACTGATGGTTTGCTTCTAGCATGGATTCAACAAGCTATAGACCAGCATCGATTATTGTATAAGCTTTTTAGTTCTCACCAAAATTACTTCGAACACATAGCGGCGTCGGTTCTAGACCGGTCTAGGTGGCAGGCATTGCCACTATATTATTTGTATGTGAAATTCAAGATCGCGCGAATCAGATAGGTTCTAATCCATAATTCTCACCGGGTTTAGAGGCCGGACAACGGCAAGACCAGTGGTCTCTGCGCGATGGAATCCTCCTTGCGTTCAACTTGGATGAATAAGAGAAGGCCTGCCCGGGTAGAAGCCAAGTCTACAACAAGCTTGACTTGAAAAACATACATGAATGTGTTTCAAATAAGCTTTTTGTGAATGTCAGTTTGGCCTTTTGCCGGTCGCCACGTCCATTGTCGGTGTGGTACTAGTCCGGTGCGCACCCTTCCTGCTGTTGACATTTTTTGAGGTGTGGACCGTGCCCATTATTCGAAGTCTCCACTAGTGCCGAGCAGTTTCGGGCATTTGGGTCGTACCACCCCTCAGATCTGTTTATTTCATAACCGGAGATTACAGGTTCAGGTATCCCTACACATCATGTAACAATATACTATAGATACACATAATAAATAACAGCGATCCCCAGGCAGCCTGATCCTGTTGGAAACCTATCAGATCCTGTGTAGTATCCGATCGATTGGAGATTCGAAGACTCTGTATTGTATTACCCGCTATTTCTGAGCCTTTTCTGCGTAGTCTAATTACATAATCCACGCATCAGATCCACATTATCTCTGGTTTTCATGCAGTACTCGGAACTTGGATATTGCCGAAAAAATGAAGCCTTAAAACAGCAGCCAACCCAATTCCCTTGGGCTGACAGATTCAGTTGGGCTGGGAACTCTGAATACGAACTTTAATAATACAAAAGGACAGAATACTAAACCTTTTTTTGCCTGCGAGTCAATTTGATATTTAGTGTCCGAAGTGGATGACCGCCGCCAATTCCGGGAAGGCCACATCGCACGTCGATCATCCGAATCCGCTACCCTAGGCTAAATTTGTCCGTGGTTCGGCCATCTACGGTTCCGCGTCACTATCAAACTCACACTCCGCTTGCATCGACCCAATCAGTGTCAACTCGATACGTGCTTGAATTTAATCAATATCGACGAACAACAGATAACCAGAAAAAGTGTAACCGGCTACGGGCCGTCAAAGTCTATCCTTCTTTCAAAGTCCATGTGACCGTCAGGAATATCACCAAGTGATATGTCTACGGTATATGGATTGAATCCTCTTGACTTCTTTGTGCATTTTTGAATGGCCTAGACGATAGTTGCATGGCTAAATAAAGCTGCTTTCAAGTTTTTCAATAGAGATTCTAAAGGCCGGCGGTCGAGTCAGAATTTAGTTCTCGCCCAGGCTATCCCAGTTCAGGTATACGTGATAAGCAGCAGTATAAAATATCCTCATTGCCGTATAGGTCCATATATTACCAAACAAGAATGGCAGACTAATGTGACAGTAAGATATCTTCTAGAACAGTATGCTCCTAGTAAGACCCAGCTAATGAATATTTGCCAATGAGGATAATGGTAACTTTTACAGTCATTTCAGAATGACGTCACTAGTTGAAATCCGGTCATACGAACTCAACAGTACTAGTGACAGGTGCCGAGAACAGTCGACGAACAGGAACCTAGATAGTGAATAGTTTAGTCTAGCCTCTATACGACATAAATTCGTTCATTCTGACTCTGTGGCGCCTTTCACATCCGTTAAATGTGAGTCAACTACTGGTTGGCTACAAGAAGAACAGGATCATCATCGGGAGCATTCTATAGTAGGCGAGAAACAAGCTTCTCAGCAGAATCCCTAGCTCTAGAACTTCGATCTAAGTTATAGAAGATTCCCAGAGAACTGACTCTAGTCTGCTATTGAGTTATGTGGTCCTAGATTGATCTGAAACTAATTCATGTATTATATATACATTCTGCTCCAATGTCATGTTGTCCATTGTCTGATCACATCATATCTAGGCTATTTTTCGGAGCTCTTAAGGAAAGGCCAGGGAGGTCCTTGGTCATCTAAAATGTCGTATAATACCGAATGTTGATCTGAATATGATGGAGTCTGTGATAGTCTGCGTTCGCAGATATATACAGATCTACAGAGAAGCACACACACAGAGAGAGTGTGATCAAATTCATTGTAATAGATGATGATCATGATACAACCCTTATCTAGTCGTCATGAAGCTGCGTTTATATAGCTTTATGGGACAAAGGAGACAAAGACACAAAGCCTGGAAAGATCAAGTAAACCAAAGGAAGATCTGTTACAAACTGCACGAAAGCACTGCTAAGAATGTGTAGAGCATATTAAGAAGGTTGCACAAGCAATCCCCCCCAACTTTACTCTGACGCCCGTGGGGAATAGAGCTGTGGAATACGAGTTAAAGGCAATCCGGGTTAAGGGGGAATGGAAATTGGGTGGCGAAATATCTAATGAAACCAAGTTTGTTATTCTTTTGGTCGTAGATGATCGATGTCCGTGATATCATACATTGCGAAGCCATATATTTTGTTATCTCTATATACAGCAAACAACCACAGTGGGAAAATCGGATGATTACCCAGCTCTCAGAAACAAGCCTAGTGGAGTTCACCCGCCTTTTCAAATGGCCTGGACACGAATAGGCTGTCTTCGACTATGGGCACCATATCACATTATAGAAACACATACAATTATAAGCCCTTTCTTAGATCATAGTGACAGCTAAATACAAACTTTATCATTCTGATATCAAGAAAAAATTATAAAGACCGAGTTTTGGAAGACTATAACAAACCAGAACACACTCGTGTTGGTTTATTGATACAATCAAGTCCACAAATTCCCAAGCCCGCAGAAACTCGAATCACTTCATACCATATACTATCCTTTTCGCCATTCAATCCACAATGTTTCGCCTGCTAATTCCAATTGTTATTATTTCCTGCAGTGTAATTGCTACTGCCATCAACCTCTCACTTACGCAACAACTCATACTAGCGCCAAGTCGCAATGCCAGATATGCGTTGTTGAAGGATGAAGATTTTCTTTTCGATTTCGGCAAAGGTCCTAGCAGTGAGCTTTCCACTGGGGGATATCTTGCTGAAGCCACAAGCGAGACCTTCCCTGCTTTGGTTGGCCAAGGTGTGGGAATGGCAGTCGGCATTTTGGGGCCTTGTGGGTTTAATACCCCTCATACACATGTCGGAGGGAGCGAATTCTTCATTGCGCTAAACGGCACGGTTCATTCGTACTTAGCGCTTGAGCCTCCACCTATAAACTCTGGCGCTACACCTAGGGTCATCAATCACACTATCAATGCCCTTCAAGCTACCATCTTTCCCCAAGGTTCAACCCATATGCAGATCAACCCTAGTTGCGAAATCCGTGCATTTGTCGCCTCATTCGGAACTGATGATTTTGGACGGACTCAGCAGTTTGAAGCTCTTTTCTCTATACCCGACGATGTGCTCCAAGACAGCCTCGGCAACACACTCAGTCCTTCTCAGATCGACAACATCCGGCAAAAGATTCCTAGCCCAGTGATGAAGAGCATCAATCAGTGTAGAGTGGTATGCGGAATGCCACCACACCCAGAGCACTAATTTGCAAACGGCGTTGACCACAATATGTTGATGCAGCTTGGCATTTACTAGCTGTCTGATATGTCTTCAGATCGGCCCTCACCAGATCTTATTTCTATATTTGCTTTTGTTTGTCGATTTCATTTTGTAGGGACTTTTCATCTAGTTTCTATTATTACACCACCTTGAAGCACCTGCATAATATACGTTCAATTGCTACATGTCATTGCCTACTCAACCTGGCCATCCACGGGATCCGACTTTGTCTTTTTAAACCATATATGAGAATAACACAGGCAAGGTGAGTAAAGATTACTCTCGGATGTCTACGGAATTTTTCAAGTGGACTTCCTCCCCTGCGTCTCAAAGCCCTCCTAACGGGAAGCAAAGTCCAGTTGGAATTCTCTTTGCCTTTCGCGTTTGACAACATATACGCCCAAGATGACTTTTACCGTGCTATCCACACGGAACGGCTGGATATCTCGACATGGATGCTCGAAAGACAAAACTTGGACAATGGGAACATTCTACATTTGGCTGTGATGTACAAGTTGAAGGGGTAAAGAAACTTGAAAATTAGGTTCCTGGATTTGCTCGCGTTGCTAAGGGAAGTGGTCGTGATCCCCTTATCCTGCATTTGTCAAATGCTCAAGTTGCTCGGGTTCTGTTGGAACAGAAGTGCTGGACTTACTATCATGGCGATGATCGAAACTGGCTTGGTCATATAACGGTAGAAGGCTATGTGATTGATTGCGGGGAGTTAGGAATATGTAAATAGGCCAGTTCCACTGGTGGCTTTAGGGTTTAGGGTTTAATGGTGATCTGCAACAGAGGGTTGAAAAGGCAAGATTGTCGTGACCTCGCCAGGAAGTGGGATACTTTGGACGTCAGAGTGAAATACCTGTTGCTGGGGTGGGTATGAATTGCCATTGTACCTTCCTTATGTACCTGTTCCGCCCAAGTCGTTATTTTTGCTATGGGGTGGAAGCGACCTCTACCACAATACAACGCCGTTCACATGTCATCGCCTGTGGAACAACCACCCTACAGACCCACATGTCTTGCTTCTCTAAATTCTGAGTTGGAAGCTTGTGTACAACGCTTGTCCAGGGTCACCCCAGCACGCTTTTGAGGATGGCCAACTTAGAATTGGCCTATGGGAATCAAAATCCTTGGCTCTCGAAGAGGCTGCCTTCATAGAATTGAATTGATAAGCTCTGCCTGTATCACCCGGATGAAGCGAAACTCTTGGGTATTACTTTGATCTGGATTCCAGTCATAGAAGACATATAACATCTAGGATGCCAAGTTAAGTTAGATATGGTCATTTGTCCAATTTGCCGTTAAAAACGTTTTCACTTTACACCTAGACACTAGCCCCTACCTTACTTAACAACACCAGTCTTTCTAAGCCAGACAACTGTCTCTTGCTTGCGCCAGCTACATGGATTAAAAAGAGCTTTAAGATCTAACAGAAGGAAACCCACGGCACTGAGGTCTCTTATGCTAATATTTATACAAGGGTTCAGCCTGTTTGAAATGCGCTTGACCGCTTTCTCGCATGTCATGCATGAATCACCTGGTCTGCTCTTACCTTATTTGTGGAAATGCAGGTATTCAATAATTGCGTTTTAGCTTTTGATATTAGACGATTGATTGTTTATATCGAGCACTGCCAATTAATAGTGAGAAGTTGGCTGGCATCTAATCTCTGCCAGATAGGTATTACATTGCGCTTTGCTTTCCAACAAAAGTCCCCTGTCATCAGCTCTCGCTTAACAAAACACATCCTCATGTGAGACCGGAACAAATCTCCTACTAATTCTGGTCTCCGATGAACCCAAGATCCAAATTGAAGCATTTCACAATGTCCATCATGATGAACCACCTGGAAGAAAATGTCTGGGTCGTTAACAGTGTTCTGGTTCTCTATTATGCTGCAAAAGTGCCGCGACACTTTCACTTCGAGTGGGAAGGAAAAGGCAGTCCATATCCTAGTGGACTGACCAAGGTTGAAAGGTTTGGTTTCAGGAGCTACGAAGGAATTTGCACTCAATAGAATCTCAGGAATGCTGAGAGGGGGATGGCACAAAGGTAAGGTAGGTTGCAAGGTTGCAAGACACTACGCAAGACAGTAGCACTGTAGGTGCGCTTCTGGACTTTGCTGAGGATCTAAGTTCGCCGCAAAGTCAATGGTTCACTGTAACCAGATAACTAGATAGAGAAATAAATAAAATTATCCATCCATAGTCAACATCACCTGCGCACGGCGACATCAACACACAAAAAGGCCCCAGATTCATCTAGCATTATACACGAAGGAGAGCCCCCTTGACATCTTCACTTAATTGCGCCCTCAAAAGCCGATTCTCATTCATGATGAACAACTCGCCGTTTCTGCCGAAGGCAAAATTGGATGCTCCATTCTCCACGAGAATCTTGCCCAGCAGAACACCACCTGCGGACCATGTGTTGATGCCATCTCCGCAACCAGCATAGACATTACCGAATACGTCGTTCTTGATTCCATCGGGGATGCCAGTGTCTGCCATGGCGAAGACACGGCGGTCAGTCAGGAATGTGTCTCCATTTCCCGTGGTAACGTTGAAGGCGTAGCTAGAGAGATGTGTTGGTATACAGCGTCCGGTATATTATCAAAAGACGCAAGGGGAGACACGGAGAAGTTCAAGAAAGAGGACCTACATTGTTGCTGGTTTCGTATAATCTGTTGTTCCGTCACCGTTCACCTGGGCAGTATCGGTGATGTACAAGACGCTCTCATCCGGCGAAAAACTGATGCCATTGGGCCTTCCAAAGCAGTCGGCGACGACTCGTATCTGCCTCGTCTTGGGGTCGAATCTATACACCTGATTGGGCAATCTGGGTGCCGGTCTAATGCCCTGGACGTAGCCGTAGATAGGGTCCGTAAACCAGATTGAGCCATCGCTGTGAACCACCACGTCATTTACAGATGTGAATTCCTTCCCATAAAACCCCCCCACCAGGAGTTCCGCTTCATAGGGAGGGTTAGTGGACAACTTGAACAAGCCACCGGTGGCCGTCATGTTGCCCTGGCCGCAGAAGAGAATCGATTCATTGACATAGTTGATACCGCCGTTGGCCATGGGAATGGTGGTGTCGAGCATTTCGGAGAAAATTGGCTTATCTTCTCCATTTTCGGGCAGGGTTACCTTGGAGATGGTGATTGTTTTAAGGCCGGCGGTGTCATTGAAGTAATTGCTGCTCATAAAGAGGTCGTTTGTGGTTGGGATGTAGACACTTGCTTCGTGGGCAAAAGGGTAAGTTTTATTCTCGAGGAGTACCTCCAGCTTCGGCGTTGGACCAAGGAGTGCAAGGAAGCTACGGTCGTAAGCCGAGAAAGCGGATGGAATACCGGTGGTATTCAATGCCATTTTTAATTTGCGAATTTGTTCAGACCGTTTGCGTTAGGGGTCAAACTTGGATGTACCAAGGTGGGACTGCATACTAAATATAACAATAAAGGGTGAGTTAAATAATATCTGCCACTGGGGGTATGACAAAATCACCCCCATCCTGTAACTATACCAATCCAAACGTAATGTTTGCAGTTCGAGAGGGCCTACCCTCCCTGGCCACTTATTGGACTACGAAATCCGCCATGAAGTCTGTTATGCTGGGACGTTCTACTATCATTCACACATTAGCTTCCTGGCTACTACTGTCGAAGGGTCTCATAGTTGGTATACCCAAAGGTTCTAGTATATGGCGCCCCTATAGCACAATGGAAGGAAGGCTGTCGTGAAATGAATCACCGTGACAGTGATTGAATGTATTTCTCTTCCCGGAGTGATCATTCGCCGGCAGCCACAACGTATCCCACTCCAGGCTGACACTGTGCTTCGAGACCGGGATACCTGAAATCAAAACCTTTACATAATCCAGAATGCTTTAGGGCGAGACCAGGCCCATGGTTTGCATTAACCCTGGGTCTGGGAGGCATGAATCTGTCAAAGTGATGGCATTTACTTTGAGCGCAACGTGTGGGGGTGGCGTGGGTTGGTCATTGAAGGCTGCATACCATGGTGCGAGGTCGAGAAAGCATTGCAAACGGCCATTTTATTCAAATGCGTATGATGCAAGAACTAACAACAGATCCGAGTGATCGCTTGGTCGCACATGAAAAGGACTTTCTGGCGCTTTATGTGCCCAATATCGTGTCAATTAAAAAAGCCAAAATAATATCTTAAAAAAATATTCAAATCAACTCTCACATACTTATTTTCACTGCTTGAAATACTAGGGTCCAAAGACCATTGGCGACAATGGAATTGGCTAATTTGTCTCACCGCTTCTCTCTGGCTACATTATGTGGATGGAAGTATTTAATTTTTTTTTTACTACAATCCCGAAAGATAATGGATTATTATCATCAATCAACTTCAGAAAAGAGCGAACTATTATTTAGAAATTCATATTTGAAAATAATCGGAGTATCCCAATAGACAGATATAAATTGCCTTGTAGCACCTAGATAAGCTTAAATCGAACGGAAATCCTAAGATATTTACGTAGATCTATTTATCCATCTATTTTAAATCAATTGTCTGTATTTAATAATAGCCAACTGACATGGATTGCGAATCATCCGGCCTCTGTAAAGTGTCGTCCAAAATTCTGCAGGCAATATCAGCCAATCCTTTTTATTGTGGCGAGTGGTCGTTGGGGTATTGAAGCCCGACTTTAACACAACCAACCACCATTATAATTAGCTTTGAGTTTGACTCGACCTTTCTACTGCAGGATGAGTTAATGCTACCCGACTCTTTTGGACATATACCTAGGCTAAAATATTTTTCTTTTTCTACCCCCATAGGTAGATCATGAATGAATGGTATTAAATGCCACTTGCAGCTAGACTTACTCTAAGAGGGGACCCTGGGCACCTGGAAGTTATTCATCCAAAACAATATTCGACAGGTATAAATGTACAATAGGGCTTTCTATGCAGTTTGGCTATGGAGCACTTTTCTCATCAATTCGTAATTTAAGCAACTCGACACGAAGCGGCAATGTATAAGCTGCAACCACTTCTTATTCAAGCTGATCCCATTTTCTGTTTCCAATGTTTGGTCCTGCCGTATACCAGTTGGATCAGGTTATCGCCCGGCGCCCGACTTCTATCCTAAACCCGCCACCAACTTACCAAACTGCGTGTTATGATTCATTACTGAAGATACTCTAGGGGGGTTGTCAATTTATTGGACCACTGTCAGACAAAGTTTGCGAAAGTATATCATAACATGCTAGCCATGGCTTTCTATGGTTTATTCATGCTACGGGTTCCCAGCAGGGACTACCTCGTACGACATTTCGATTTCCCCGACCATTCTAGATCTTTTTTTTTTTTCTCGGCAGGACCGGGTATCTCCAACAATAGATATTACAACGTTATTAAGGGTGGCTTTTATGACATTCTATTCTCCGGTCTAGTGGAATCTAGATTCATGACACCAGCATTACGCCGTGTAAAGGCAGGATATTCCAAGCTAAAGCCTCGGATTCGGCGGTAGGGCCAGCAATAGTGTTCAAGCGGCATGGAGCAAGACAAGAAATCTCTAAGGCTCACTGCCTTGGCGTAATTATAAATATAAATCCAGGCCAACCTGGACATAAAGGTGCTAGTACTTTCTCATATTTACCTAACTGATATTCAACTTCACCGATAACAGATTACTTCTAAGAACAACGTTTGAGAGCCACTATAGTAGCTATGGCAACCATTAATCTTCCCCCCGGCTTCCCGAAGATCGATCATCCCCAGGTCGGTAAGAAGCCAAGGCTGCCAGGTACACAACCGGCGTCATTGGGTGCCCTGGCAAAGTTCACTGGAAGCTTCACTGGAACAGGATTAAACACAATCTTCCGCCCGAACAGCGGACCGCCACCACTAGGAACATCATTCCCAAATCCTGTCTCTCCAATCCCCCCGAAATTTCCCAGCGACAACGTGTTGGAGCTAAATCTGACAACCGAGACAATAACATTCGCTCAGCCCCTTTCTAAAGTGGCCAATCGCGGATTTGGCTCGCAAAATGACATCTTTCTCAATGGTGTGGCTTATATCCAGTCTGTTAGCGATGTGGCGAACATGGAGACCGGAGAGCGTGACGGCAATCCCACCGGTATCCACTTCGAGACTGGATTGTGGATGAATATACCAGCTACTGAAAACGTTCCGGTCCTTGGTGATTCGCTTGTACGCATGGGATCTATTCCACATGGCACAACTATCAATGCTCAATGCCTGGCGCCCACGAGCACTTACCAAGGCCCACCACAGATCTTACCGGTCAGCTTGAAACCTTTCGGCGAGGGTAATATAGACACAAAACTTGATCTCAAGTGCCTAAATGTTTCCGACCCTATAACACCTAGGATCCCACAGGATCTCTCGAAATTTATTACTGCCGGCACCATCACCCAAGATATCCTAGACGACCCAAATACTGTTTTGCGTAACGCTATCGAAGGCCAGAATATTACCCAGACCGTTGTTTTTACGGTTTCTACGGACCCGCCGAGTCCGGAGTTTGGCGGTGGAGCGGCGAATATCGCGTTCTTATTAGGGAACCCTGGGGCCGAGGTGCCAAATTCGAATGCGTTTCAGATGGACGCTACCTTCTGGATTGAGACGGTGGAATATTCTCTAATGGTGCCACCTTTCAAATCCGGACAGGCATCGATGGAAATTCCGGCGCCGGCGTCACCATTAGGCCAGCCCCGACCAGTATTTCTCGTCAGCCCGCCGTATGAAATCACCTCACCCAAGACGATCACTGTCACATCAACACAGATCCAGTATTCTCAGGTAGTGTTTATGAACTTTGATAATATAACCTGGCCGCATGTTTCAGTGTCAACGTTGATTCCGTCAACGCCAGTGCCAGTGCCAGATTCGGTCTGGAATTGACGGGCAATGAAGTTGGGATTGGCAAGTGATAGTGTCTATGTACAATTTGTGTGACGGTGCCGTATGAACTTTCTACCGACGTCTCATTGCCTGGCGTACCAGTGTGAACCCTATCCTATAGGGGTGTCTATTAAGGAAAAACGGTAAAGTAACAGAAGTATTCCCTAAAATATGGATTTAGTGGCAACTTTTTATTTTTCACTGTAATCTATACGCTATATAGATTATATATTAGGCTATGATATATTTTTAAATGATTTATTAAATTGGCTATAAGGGTTTAAAGTAGGCTATCGCACAACCCGGGTTTGGGTCGGGATATTGGACCGGACCCAGACCCAACGCTGGGGCCCGAATAGGGCCCTAGTAAAACCCAACTTTGTTAATTTAACTACCAAATTGCCTTATGTTCTTTTTTGCACAAATAGCTAACTATATCATTAGTAAGCCTTAGCACTGCTCGTGGAATAGTAGGCTAGTACACTTGCTAGGTATCGGAAGCTCCTACTTGATATGGCAACATTGCGAAAGGTGGGCCGACTAGCGTAGCAAGTAGATCGCGATACGGTTAGTTAGTCCACCAGCAAGACTGTAACGTATGTTTGGAGCTTCCCAGCACGGATGATTTTAATTACCCTTGTTTAGCTTGAACTTCGGTGCGGGGTGCACGATGCAAATGACGCACTATAGATATGCGATGGTTGATCTGCCCCTCGCCAATATGCCTGTTCGGGGGATAAAGCGACGCCACGAGGGAGAAGGCCCCTCCTTGTCCCTTATTACTCCTTTATTTACTCTTTCGAAATAGTGTGTTTTATACTAAGAACTCTGGATTCCATGGAAAATGGCTATGAGTAGCGACGAAATTCCGCTTCATTGTTTTCTAGCTAGAACATGCAGCAAACCTCTTGGAAGAGTCGATATTCAGAAAGACGCCCCAAGCTCCTGCAAAAACAGTTTCGAGCTTAGAAGTACTCCAAGAGTCGGCTTTGACCAAAAGAAAACATTCCTCTCGCAGACTTCGTGCTTTCTCCGAATTGGGGTCTTGTGTTATCAATAGCAGCTGCAGGTCGGGGTTGTCCTTCAGTGATCGGGCGACGGAGCCGCCAACCATACCGGTGCCGCCGATAACGACAATTGTCTTTTTCTAAGAAGCCATGGTCCTCCCAGAAATAATTTCTGGTTTGTAAAAGCCTGGAGAATAAGCGGGGAAACCAGGTACGGAATTGACGGATGCGATCAATCGTCGAGGAGGGGAGAACCAAGATGAAGTCACTAAAGGATAAATGAATGAGGTTCACCTGGAAGAAGTATTTGAAGGAAGTTGTGGATAGCAGCTCGCCATGGAACTCTCGGAATGCTGAAGCGGGAACTTTCGTAGAATAGATTAGTTGCATACTCGTTTGATGGCCTAATCGGGCAGGTGAGTAGGCCCGAGGCGGTACGCAAGCGGGGATGTTGGGGTTTTGGGGCCGGTGCATGAGGGGTATGGAAATGCCTTCTCGAGTGTCCACGGATAGCTATAGATAACTGCACCGTCTGGTACCTGAGTGAACGATTCGGTGGACAAATTAAACTCGACTTAGATTGGACTCACGCCAAGGGATGGTAAGTTATTAATCTACTTATAATCTTATGTCGAAATACCAGAGAAGTGTCAACTTAATGGTGAAGATACCAGTTCGATAGCCTGTGCAATACCTGGTCTAAACGGAGACTACTCTAATGAGTGCAGGCCGAATGAACGACTAATTTTTGGGGTAATCTGTCACCTCCGTTAGAGTATACATCAAAATACAAAACCGGGAGGGGCTTGCCTGTAACGGTGCGCTCCGAGTTGAATCTTGTAATTTCAACCTCGTCGCCAACCCCGATGACTACCCGATCGGCCTGGTCGGTGGCCTGTGTAAGAAAGCCATATCTTCCAAAGATAAGACTCCATTTCATCCCCGGATCAACCCTCCTATCCTTGCTAAGCTTCTTCAAAACCTTTCCTGATTCCGTCTGGCTTGGCTTTCCAGTGGCATAGTCTACATTGAGGCTATTACACCGCACACAGTTCTGGGTCAACTTCATGGTGATGGACCTACGGATCCGCAGTTCGGCCCAGAAGTCTTCTTCATAGGCCTCCCTGGCTCCCGATACGACGATGTTAGCTCGAAACTTAGTCATGTCCATCTCTTCATCTTCAGGAAGCCTGTTGTTGACATCTTGATAGCTCCTCTTGCTGACGACGAGATAAACGGCAAGATCTGAAAACGTGATCATGGGCTGGGTCTTAGATAGGCAGCGTCTTCGGTGTCAAACAAAAATCAAGGAGCTGTAGAGGAATAAGAGCGTAGTCAAAGCTAACCAGGTCTCATCTCCTTGAAGGGATAAGTACCCTAGTAGGAGTATGACCGGGATGACTACCAACAACGGGTGAAATAAAGCGATCGAACCGGAGCCTGCTCCTTGTCCCATGTTGCCCAACACCTTCCTACGATAGTCGCCAATATAGAGCAGTCTGACCGGGTACCCAAGGCGACAACTAAACCACTCGCTATAGGTCTCCCCCATATCGTACACTAGGCATGGACTGAGATGCATTGCGACTGTGACCGGAGTCAGCCCATTTGTATTAGGGACTAGTGGCACGGATAAGGTCGAAGCTTCAACAGCCTCGAGTGGTCGATCAAAGACGTGGCTCAGCCCGTACTGAACCTCAATGCTGGTTGGGTCAACCTCAGGGACCAATTTAGTACTAAATACGCATAGGGCAGGCCGAAGACCAATATAGAGGTTCTCGGACTTGTTGACATCCCAGAGCATAAAATGACGGTCGTAAGCGAACCCAGTTTGGGTAGCATATATAAAGGGAAGGGCTACACCCCTGAGAGACTTGATGGGATATGTGTAGACCTAATCGTATCAGTCTCCTGGTATGCAAGAGTGCAGATAGGGTCAAGGGATGTGTATACATGTTCAACATGCATGGGCATGGTGGCAATCAAGCTTCCACTATCGTCTCGTGATATGGCTGGGATTTTTCCTGAGGGTGGACGCCCATCAATAGATGAGAACTAGGAGAGAAAAGGGATGCTAATGTGAGAAAGGGAGACCCGGAGGCAGGTTGGCCCAGATAGCATTAAGACAATAATGTCGCAAAAAATCACAGTGGCTGATAAGCTTAGCATATTTCCACCAATTAGTCTAACCTAATCTGGCGGTCTTGCCTTTTTGAGAAGATTTCCAGGTGGCGACCGTGCCAACCGAGACCTTCCTGCAAGTGCAAACCCAACCAAACACCCCCCTAAAACCTACCTCCCTCCATATCCCAATGCAGACACTCTTGGGTCCTTGGATTCAAGCTGTTGCCCCGCGCCCAGATTGTTTCCTGTGGATCAGTGTGGAATGGCGTGACATTGGCTCGTGGCTGGGGATTTCCGAGTCTGATTACAACGAAGTAATAGACTTATCTCCGCCTGTTCGAGCATGAGCCTCGCACTCATGCTGAAAATGGCAAGAGGCTACCATTCGAATACTAGCAGCAGTTCTAGTGTATTAGTTCCCTATTCCAGATGCCACAGGTCGACAAGGGGCGAAAATTGAGAATGCGGGGTAAGACATCCATCCGTACATGGTTGTTCCCACAGCAAAGATCGATCCCTTCGAACATGCTCCAATAAAGGGCTTGCATATGTTGCTTGGTAATAAAGATCAATTTTGTTTCTCCTGTACGGGTGTGCGTTGGAACTTGCAAACCCATTCTTTCTGGAGGCAGATGCAATGATCTAGACCCTGGCACAAACAAAACCGCTCCAAATATTTCATGCAGTGATTGATGTTTGGTCTGTGACCATTAGGCCATAAGTATACCTTGTACGTGGAAAGCAGCATTTTCATTCCAAATACAAGGTACGTTGGTACTGATGAACTTTGGTCTGCCGCGTCCAAAGCAGGAAGGAGACTCTCTGATTTCATTGGCTCTTCGACTTACCAACTTATAGCACGTCCGGTGCGCAGAAGCTGTCGCATGCTTTTCTGCATCGTATCCAAACCGAGATCATCGAAGGGGAGACCCTCGCTGCCATCTGTAAGCTTGCGTATGAATTCTGTTGGATGCTGTCGGGTGCCAGTGTTGGGATGGATATTTTATACTTAGAATGGTTTCGACAGTCGTGCAAGTTTCGCCAATAACGCCATAATCCGAGCTCTTCAGAGAACCGTGTTTCACGGTTCTGAAGTTTTGGAATGTCGGGGAATGTGATTTTGCAGTCTCTCTTTGTCAAATATCACTTACGATACAAGATCTTAGTATCTGCCAGCAGTTCAGAAGAGCTGTCCACAATCCGCTGTACGGCATGATATGCTATATTTCCCGAAGAACAAATGACAACGATTAAAATGTTTCCAGAGGGCACTTTTTTCCAATAACCGTTCACCTTCGCGCTTAGGGCGTAAGTTGGTTCTGTAGTGACTCTCATACAAATGGAGATCGGGGCAGTTTCCTTCTGTATACGAATAATCGGAGCTCAATGTACTCGTCTAGTTCATGGCCTTGAAGCACTCGGTCGGTAATTTTGGAAATGGAGTATCCTCCATTGTGTTCTCCCTTTGCGTTGTAACACCGGAATCATCACGCTCCTCTGGAAGGCTAACGTCCGTCAATGCCGCGTATCGATTTGTCCTTAATATCATTTGCGGTTTTTCTTTTTGGTTGCTGGTCGTAACTGGTGAGGGCTAAGTCACTTCTGCTAGGGGCAAAAGGGTCTGATATATCTGCTCAAGTCTATTCGCTTTTTCAGTCAAGGGGGAGCGGATCCTTCTCTAGAAACCAATCTTACCTATTTATGAAAGCTTTGTGCTTCAAGTTCACATCGAGGTGGTTTGGGTCATGTAGCTCTACATAGAGACTATGAAACCGATGTTTTTCTCAAACCATCTCGGGGATTTGAGAGAACGTATCGAGGCACCGTGAGTTTCTGGTTCCAAACAAATGTTGCTGCCATCGCGATGTCAACGGTGGAGGGTCCTGAGTGGTCCCCAGTGGAACTGTCCATTACCAACTGTCGAAATAAGCCAGCCCAGGACGATTTTTGTAGCACATTTATATGAAAGATACAAAGCGAATAGTAACCCGCCCATAATGAGTTTGATTCAAGCAAGCGATCGAAGCCCTTCATTGATATTGACGCCTCTAACTGCTGCTAACCCAACATTTATGGCTAAGCCACCCAGATTTACCACGAATCACCCATACTTCTCTTTTATATGAAGCTATCAATCTCGGATTGAAAGGCTGGCAAGGATGAGCCTTACTTGGAGTACCACTAGTCCGGGCGTAGTCTGCAGGGACCAGTGTTTCTTTGCACTAAGGTCGAGAACAATCGAAATAAGTGGTGACACCAATTCCGGAACTACTAGTATAAACGGATCTCTGATACGGATTCCACAGTGAGGACCATTGTATGCTCCTCGTCAAGGAGGGAATCACCTGTGGTGCAAGGAACCCTTTTTCACCCAGACGAAGATGAAGAGGGTGATGTGACACGCTGCTTCCTGATTATCCCGTTAGTTATTCTTCGACAAGCACTACACAGTTTAGCGCTCTTATAAATGAGAAGACTTATAACTACGTCGTTGTATATGTATAGTGATAAGAAGGCCGTAGTCATTTTCCGCGTTTATCCTCCCTAAGCCCGCCTCTCACTTGCTAAGAAGTCTCGGCCACTTTCCTGACCGGCTGAAAGGTGGAGTGTCGTGTCGCGTTAACTTTAAACTAATAGTATGTTGGCAATTCAGCTATCTCGGGTGCTACCCCTTTTAGGTAACTCTGCCATATTTATATATAATCACTGTACGGAGTACGGCGTATGTAGAAACAAAGTTGAGCTCACAACTCGGAACTTTTCCTAAAAAGGCAGGGCTTGCTTGGAAATTATAATAGTTAGGGACCGACGTATTTTCGTTTCGGATTATATATCTGATAAGCAAGGTAGGCTGCTTCTTTATATAGTGATTATTAACGAGATCAAAATCATAAATGCTCACCCTTTATTATCCGGGACTCTTCCTAATCGCACTCGATTAAGCTATTATAATACTAAAAAGTATATCTATAGACTAAGCCTTACCGCTGTCTATCCTAAGCGTAAGCTATGGTAGAGTAACGATATAGGTAGGATAGACCTATCTCGGACCCCTTAGCGCTAGGGCAGCCGCTAGACCTTGTCTTCTCTAAGCGGAAGGCTAGAAACAGATTCCTAAAGGCCGCTATAACTAAGAGGCTAAGCTCCTAGGACCCTAAGGATCTGAGTAAGCGTAGGATCCCGACTCCGGAGATTAAAAGGAAACCGTTCTGAGCTAGCAGGGACATGTTGTGTCGGGGATTTCTTGACGGGAACCTTTGAAGAAAGTTAACGATCATCATCGGTCAATAGCTGCTCCATGAATCCTCCAATTTTTCGCTCGTAGTCATGGAGATAGGTTTCCAAAATCCAATGACGTTTTCGTCCATCTCCTCCCAGACTATTCATGGGCTCATCGTTCCCTTCAGTGATATAAAGACTGATCATGTCTTTAGGGATCCTTTCATGTGGGTAGTTTCCGATCAAGTGCCCCGCAAGTTTCGCTCCAAATGTCCAGCCATTTTTTGTAGCTTCTTTGACAGCAACTCTGTAAAGCTCCTCGCCTGAGATCTCCACGTTATTCAGGAAGTGTTCTCGAACAGCGTACCAGGTGGGCTCGAGGGCATCTCTGAGCCTTATCTTGTATGGGTCATTGCCTAGAACATAGGTACGTGCAAAATCTGCTTCCCAATGTTCAAACACAGGACCCAGATCCACAATCAGGATGTCATCATCCTCAATCAGTCGATCAGGTGGATTTTCGGCGTAGGGTAGGAGAGTATTCGGTCCGCTCCTGACGATCCGTTTATGCCAGTACTTCTTAATTCAAAATTCTTTGGCACCATAGTCATAGACCTCTCGGCTAAGTGCTCTCTCGCTCACACCTGATCTGAAAGCCAGTGTAATGAAATAAGTTCACTGAAGTTTCTTCTCTTTGAATTTGCACAGTTGTGAAGGAGAAACAACTTTTTCTTGAACTTTTCACGGCTGAAGAGCTCATCGTCTTGGCGTAACAGGAATTGCTCCTTTGGGAGTGGAGCCGGGGACCCACCGTGGTAATTTTCACAGGTTGCTTTTCTTGTTAAAATCCTACTAGATGCCTTGGTACATTCGGTGAGTGGCCGTCAAGCTGAGACGTACTATGAAATATGTTTATATTATGATATATTTACTCGAACAGCCATTCAGGACCTCGGGATGCGGACAAGTCCCTAGATGGGCAGCCTTGGAGGAAGTCTGATATCCCTAAGGTAATCATAATTTTAATGTTCAGTCCTGATCAGGGAGGGCCCTCTCCTATCTAGAACAAGACAGAGAAGCTTTTTCGGCTTCGAATATATACTAGATAAGGGATCTACGTGATTGTATGTAATGATATATCATGACAACTTCAACATGTAATCTGAGGAGTCTTGTATGTATATTTAGGCTGGGTACATGGGCAGGTGCTTCATTTCCAGTGCTTACATGCATTAATCACGTAGGCATACTACTACTATGTAATTAGTACACCCGTGATTGAAACTGCTTATCTATTATTACAAAGATACAGACAAGACAGAGCACACAAGGTTATTACCTAAGTAGGTAAGGGCTGGCTTCTTTCACCTATACAGGTATCATCGGCCCAACGAGAGTTCTATATAAACGCTCGCGAATACTTGAATTCATATTACGGTCTGCAGGGGAGTCCATGGCTGGGGTCCTTTGCAATGCAATGCGCAATGGAAACTCTAACGTATTTCACAAGCGAGCTGGACACACA
>JANFQT010000232.1:0-19993 GCA_025586815.1 Penicillium glycyrrhizacola
CTTAGAGGGACACAATATAATTATAGTTATAGTTAATAGGCTTACTAAGTACGCCTATATAATTCTAACTACCGAGACCATTAATACCGAACAAATAGCGAATATTATACTACTAATAAAGAATTGCGTTTTGCTATTTCGCTACCTTTTTCGGCGGCAGGTAACGCCAAAAATAGCCGTCTTTCAGCAACGCCCCTCTACCACGCTCCCGCCTCCTTCGACCACGCACCACTCACCGCTTTATACCTCAGGCTACTATTTCGTGCGCGCTTATATCCTTGTTTCCCTAAGGGCTCAATCGATCGCTCTACCGTCGCTCCTTAACTACCGGGAAGAGAGAGGGGGAGGGGGGGGGGGGGGTACGCCGAAAATAGCCTCCTTTAGCACTATACTAGAGTTACTCTAGTCAGTACCTAGCTACTATAGCTATAAATATCCTCTTCCTAACCATCCTCCGTCTAACATTCTATCTTTATTTCGACTTAACTAATACTCTAAAGCTCTTCTCTCTAATCTTCTGTCTTACTTTCTTCTCTTTAGTTATATCGAGTATTAAAACGTCTTAAGCTCTATAGTAGTTCCTTTATACGGTTAGCGAAATCTTCTAGCTATATATCGTTAGAGGAGGCCTAACGTTAGTAACCACGGAATTATAAGCGAATCCTCCTATACCTCTCCTATCGATATTAATAATAATAGACCTTTCGAGCCCGATTCCTCTAAGACCGATCTTACCGAGCCGGAGTGTTTTCCTCTAATAGGTCGAAAGATTACTCGGAAGAAGCTAAGTCTAAGTACTAGAATAAAATTATTATAAATAGACCTATTAAATATAGAATATATCTATTAGGCCTAATACTAAGTCCTAGATAACGATATAGATAAGGACCTAGCGTAGATACTAGAGGATTATAGCCGATCTAATAAAATAATAAAGTTAAAACTTTGACTAAAAGAGCGTTAGGCTTAGTAAGTAACTAGTATATCGTCGAAAGCTTATAGCGAGTTAATATTAACTAACTAGTATATCTTATCTTAGGTTCTACTAAATTAAAGTAATAGAACCGTCTACCGATCTAAAGTAGACGGATATAGAGAATATACTATATAAAGCGTCTCTAAATAATATATATCGATTTCTAAATTAGTATCTAAAGCTAGAGTATAGTCCCGATAGTCGCTATTAGAAAGGCTATATAAAAGCTAGCGCCCTTAAAGCGGATTAGAAGTATTTCCGAATTTACTATATATAAGTTACTAAATATAAGATAAGTAAAAAGATAGATAAGGTAGTTTATATAGTCTATTTTTCGATCCTTCCCCTTACCTAATCGTCTCTAGGAGGCTTATACTAATAAAGATAGATAGGGTATAAGATATTTAGTAGATAAGCGCGGTCCTAATAAATAACCGCGGGTAAATATCCTAGTTTATATCGAGGATATAATTTTATTTAATAAAATAATCCTTTAAACCTAAGAAAAGCGATTTTACTTAGGGTTTTAGCGGATTATCCTATATCTATATAATACTCTTAGGTTATTTACTATTAACCGAAAATAGGCAATACTTAACCTTTAGTTTAAGTATCTATAAATATCGCTTTAGTAGGATCTATATAGAGGACCTCTAAAGCCGATAATAGAACTCGAGCCCTAGTTTATAAAAAGCGTCTTAGATATATCGAAGCTATAGGTAGTACCTTATACTATATACCTACCCGCCCTAGGGCTTATTTACTATAATTAGACTAACTAGTTAATATTAACTAGTAATATATTCGCGCTATCTAAAATTATCTATAACGTATTATTTATCTTTAGCTTATATATTCTACTCTTTATTATATTATTTTATATCTACGCCTTTAAAGCGCCTTACTTAACCTTAATAGAAGACCTTTAGAGAGTACTTATCGAGGGCGGCCGATAGGAAATACTACTTCTCTTAAAGAAAGAGATAGATAATTACTATATTTTCCCGAAAGTTAAGGTAATCTATAGCTAGCCCTATATTTTATAGGAGACGCCTATAAATAGTAGTATACTCGATATATAGCTTAGGATATCTAGTAAGATATATAGCTTCCTTAATTATTTTTTCTCTTACTAATTTCGATATAGAGGAGGTGATTTACTTAATAAGAGTAGTAAGTAGACTATAAATTCCGAAGGTTCTTATTTTCTCTAGATAGATATACTAAGTCTTTTATCTAGGTTTTGTTAGTAAAGTATAGCGTAATATAATTATAGCCTATGCTACTAGTAGAACCTTTATTAAATATTATTAGCCCTATTGGTATACTAGCTTATAGGAGATTATATACGGCCTTAATCCTAATAAAGAGTTCTTAAAAGCTATAACCTAGATAAGCTGTTAGATTAATCGATGATAACTATAATATCTAAGCGACGCTAACCGGGAATTAGTAGAGAAAGACCTAGAACTATAATCGGCTATACACTAGTAATTTAAGTTAGAGACCTAGTATAGTAACCGCTTTTATAATCTAGTATTATAGGCGATACTAGAGGACTAGAAGCGTTAAGTCTATAATCTACGCCGGCGTCTATAGGAAAAATAGCGGAAAGAAAAACGCTATAATTTTAGTCGGAAATAGGCGGTAATTAATATTAAAAGATAGCTAACTAGTAGGGCTATTAGTAATAAGCTTACGCGCGAAGTATTATATAGGGAGTTTACGATACTATTAGAGTAGATTCTTCTTATAGAGATATTCTTTACTTAGCCTACTACTAATTTATTAGAAGATAAGTAGATATAGCGTAATAAAGCTATTACTACTAGAATATAATATTACGGCTTTTAGGAGGGTAGGCCTCTTTAGGGACGATAGAAGCGCTCTATATCGTCCGATAATAATACTATAGTTCCCTCTCCGCTAGCTCGAAAGATAAAGACCGATACGCCGCTGACTATATTATAGAAGAAGGGACGTACCCTTAGCGGGAAATATATATCGAATATAGAGGAAATATTTGTATACTTCTAATACCCTAAGATATACTCCGACTATAATAGAGTGAGGAGGCATTTTAGGATATTATATTTAATAGATCGGAAATATAATTTTTATAATTTATCCGTCCTATATAAGATTATAGAGATATACCGAGAGTATCTATAGCCTTTAAATATAAGTATTAGATTCTACTTTCAATAGTACAGTCTTATCTTAAGCTATATAGGTCTAGTTAGCTAACTCCCTTTAGCAGAAGAGCTATATAGAAACTAAGATCTTTAATAATCACGTGTCAGCCTTTCACACCATTCTCTTTTATCTAATATTACTATTATTCTCTACACAGCTTCGATTAGTTTAATAGATTATTTAGTAATTCTACCTTTTATTAACTTTGCTAAGCTTTTATATATATTATCTCTAAAGGTATAAGACTCGTGCGAGTATACTAAAGTATAGGAAAATTGTTATTACCTATAGGTAAGCCAATCGCCTTAATTTCTATTACTTAGAATATAATAGGCAGCTAGCTAGAGTATTTAAACCCCTACCGTTATATCCTAATATTAAAAAAAATAATATAAGGGCTAGACTAGGTTTAGACTAGGCACTAGAGATAGTAAGCTAACTTTTAATTACCTACCCCTAGTTTCTATCTAGTATTAAATAGCTATATATTATCCGCCTTTACTACTATCATATCTTCGCTATATAACTCGGCTTCTTTAGTAGTCTATATCTATTTATTATACGCTACGCGATAAGCAACCCTTATAGTATCCTATATATCATTCGGGATCCACCCGTTAGAATTTATATTAAGGTTATCTCTTAGCTATAACTTAAGTACTTAAATAGCCTCAAAATCTTTATAGTCTCGAGTATACTATTTTAATTCCGCTTCTATAGGAGAATATAGATATAAGCCCTCTAGCCTAAGTTCTACCTAGCGAGCTAAAAGCTTAATTAACTCTTAGCAAATAGCGACAGCGGAGTCTCTTTAAATTATATAATAGTAGTAGAAGAGTCGAAAAAGAGTCGGATTAAGTAATCTTATAAGACAAAGCTTAGGAATAAGGGCTATTATAACCATATTATATATCTAATAATAGATAGATATATCTTTTAATTCTCGTTCTCTTTATCTAGAAATTTCCGTTTAATTTTATTTATTCTCGAGTGGATCTACGTCTCTATCGAAGAACTAACCGTTATTACTAGCCTAATAGATTAGTAATTAACTAGTATTAAGCCCGCTTTTATTTATACTAATAAGACACCTAATTTCGCTATACTCCTAAAGATCCCTAAGGAAGGATAAGACGTACTTAGCGAGCTAAGTTCCACTTAGCTATATCTAAAAATAGAACGATAGTACGAAGGATCGAGGGGAACGGAGGCGTATAAACGGTCTAGGGAGGTCGGTAAGCGATTTTAGAGATTATTAAAGCGCCTTAATATAGCCGTTATAGAAGCTTTATATTATAAAGCGTAGGGAAAGGAGGAGTTAATCATACTATCTAGCTCTCTTAGATACTTATATTATTAGCTTATACGAATTTTAGGGAGGAGCGTCCGGTCGAATATATAATTGATACGTTTTAACTAACATTCCCCTCGGTCCGAAATTAATTAGATACTATTAGCTATAAGGCTCTCACTCTTATACTAGGCCCTAAGGTAGATCTATAGACCCGCTATATATAGGCGATTGTTTATAGAGGGTCTAGGGCGACTAAAACTAAAGGGCGTATTAGATCGACGATAGACCGGCGGCTAATATATCCGTAAGGTAGAGGTATGGTTCGGCGTAGCGGACTAAAGGCAAAAATACCTTATATCGAGTATATTCGGCGATTCTACGTAGAAAAGGGGATAGGTAAGGTAAAGCTATATATAGAGCGCTCGAGAGGTCGAATAAGGGTAAAGGACTAGTTAGTTCGCGCCGGTAAGTAAGGGGCGATAGGGATCGGCGAGTTAGATTAATAGCAAAAATACCTCACTAGTAGGACGTATATAGGACGTAGATAGTAAAAAAGGAGCCGTAACAGGCGAAACGTTCGGCGAGCAATAGTCGGGGGCGATAAAGGCGACTTTATAGAGATACGTACGGCGATATTAGTCACGTGGAAGGAGCTAGACCCAAAGAGGCACGCTAAACCGAAACTGGTAATTCGCCGTCACCGCAGAGTACGAAGTATATAGGGTTCCTGGCTACCGACCATTCCTGGGCTGACCCTCTCGGGCTAATGATAGAGGATCTTATCATGCTGGAGGAATGCGGCTCTGAATACTGCGTCAGTGAAGTCCTTTGCTGGTAAAAGGAATCATCCACATAGGGGTTTGAATGCTCCAGCCAGCTGCCTGTCATATTCTAAGCAATGGAAATCTATCTAGAAAATAACCCCCCGCGCCTTAACTGCCTTCCAGTAGATATGGGCTGGCTTTATCTCCGAAGTTCCTGCATCAGATCCGGGCGACACCAGCGACTCTGCACGCGATGCACATCGGAAGCATGGCGCTGGGACGCCGTTCGATGTTCTTGGACCATTTGCACGCTGATGTTGAGTTTGCGGACAATGTCACCAGCTTTTACGTCCGCCGTTGTGTAGGCTACGTGAAATACCAACTGTTTACTTTAGAGCTGACCAGATGAGCGATCACGTGCGAATCTCTGGTGTTGTATGTTTTATTCTTTTTGCCGCAATCACTTCATCTAGCTCAACGTCATCCCAGCATGTTCGAATCCCTCCTCCGTATGCGTAGAGGTGGATAGCATCCCGAGATGAAAGATCAATATTAAGAACAGCTACAGTCGACTCTAGATACAAGATCAAGAACAGCTATAGTCGACTCTAGATACAAGACGCAGCGCGAGGAAACAAAAGAAAGGAGTCTCCTCGCATTCATAAGGAGACTGTCGTTTCACAGAATTTGCAGGGCACGCCCCCAACCTACAGATTAAGAGTAGCCATGCCATTCCTCAGCTCTGCTCAATGCATAGGAATTGGTTTTGACAGAGTGCACCAGGGCTAGAACGCCATGAGGTCATAATATCTGCGGTAGTTTGACATCCACACCGTTGTCGGAATCTTTACTCTTGGCCATCTCGTCCTTCAGCTTCTGGATATGAAGGGCGCGTTTCTCGGCCTCCTCATTGGCTTCATTTTCGTACATCCACCAACCCGACAAGGGCTGGATGGAATCAAGCCCTGGTTCCTCGGTTGCGGGAGCGGGACTAGAAGTGATCTGTTCCACTGTACCGTTTGACGTCCATCGGTACGCTTGGAAACCCCCGCGATGCGGAGTGCCGTCTAGCATCGCCCCACTGGAGGTGGCTTGAATGCCGGCCAGCCCAGCTAGCATCGTAGTCTTATGAGTAACGCCATTGTCATTGACAGTGACTGGGACGGAGGCGTATCCGGATGGGATGGCGTCTGTGTCAACCCCTCTCGAGAAGATATCATCCAATCCGAAGTCCGTGCTTTTTGCTTCGAACTCGGGAGAAGAGACAGGATGGACCGGAGGCACCCAAGACAACAGCTGACCCTCGGCATCCCAGAAGCAGAAGGTTGAAATCCAGCCAGATATCGTGGATGTTCCACTTCCGCGTGCCTTGTGTGCACATTTGCTCCAGAAATCCTCCACCTGAGGAGACTCTGGTTGATCAAAGGACAAGACGAAGTGATTTAGGATCGGCCGAAGAAGCTGAGAGAATCGCGCGGGCTGATCGCCAAGTTGTGGCAGCTTGTCAAGTTTCTTCACCATGGATGCCCAGTCTCCGCGCTGTCCCAGCAAGGTGACGGAAGGAATGCCACACTGAAGGGACATGGTGAACGAGAAGTACTTCTGCATCGCACCCATCATCAGGACAGCCGCGACAACACTGTCGACTTCAGTTGTAGTGCTAAACTGGGGCATGATCCAGCTCCGCAATTCCGGATCCACCACGTTCTTTTCAATAAGCCTGGTCATTTCAACGGCAAGAGCACCAAAATCTGCTGACTCGATATTTCCGCCACAAGTGACTTCCAGGTCTTCCTGCCCTTCATGCGCCACAAAGAATGATCGCAGTTCCTCCGCGTGTGCATTGACGAAGAAGCTCAACTGTGTGAGAATAGAGAACCACACGTCTTCGGGTCGGATGGTCAGGTTGTGATGATAGCTATAGGCGTGAACCATGGCCCAGACGAAACCGTGCTGTGACGCAGAGACATGGCATCTATTAAAAAGGCTAGGGGGAAATGAGCTCTGCACCACCCCTCGACTGCGACGAAACTCTCTCTGACACGATTCCTTGAACAACTCTTCGGCCGTGTCGACCTTTGGTTCCTCCCATCGACGTGGAGGGTGCCTGGCTGCGGCGATTGTGACGGGCATATTGTTCAGTGAGGAGTATACAGCCTGATGCGGAATTATAGGACAGATCGCGACTGTGACTGTGTGAGAAGATCCTAAATATTTGATGGTGGAAAAATGTCATGGCTGAGTGTATTCATAATTTACGCGAGGAGAAGCGGCGGGGTCGTGCAGCTGAAGAGGATATGATTTGATCAGCCCGACTTGGTAGTTGATACTACTCGACCACTTTAGCAAATCAGAAAGTACTTAAAGTGGACGGTGATCGTACATCTCCGAGCGAATAATGGTCCCGACATTTCTGCGTTCATGTTATACTATGGCATTTACCAGCCACTAGAGCAGAAAGCTATGTTGAAGGCGATTTTGATCTAATATCTGAGCAGACCACGTTAAGATCCAATATTAGGAGTAAGACAAAGAATATCTCGCAGACAAATAATTGAGGTATATCATGTGTAGTTGGGTGGGTGACCACCAGCGAATCCATGCTGTTGTATGTCCGCATTCACCCGTTTTTTGTGATTCGTTCGGAAACTCCCTCTTGCCGCCCTTACTCTTCAGTCCCTTCACCCCATTCACCTGAATGCCCTGAACACCACTATTCTACACCTGAATATCCTGCACGCCCCTGAACCGCTGACGTGTCCTTCCCCTCCCATGCTGACTTTTTCTCAGGCGTGTTGTTTTGACCACAACTCTCTGGAACTAGTTTCTACCGAATGACACATGTCCTCCTTAGATTCAAATGACAGTAGGGAAGAAAAAGAAGAAGGGCCGCCTAGGAGAATCAAACTTGTTATTGAATATAAATTCGCTGGAGGCCACCCACCCCACTACTAACTCACCGGCGAGTGGCTTATGTACAGCCAATGGTTCGGTGGGTGTAGCCCGGATGAGAATAGGGTGAGCGCTGCTTGGGCGTCGCGTGACAAGGGGTGAGAAGGGTGAGTGCGCAATAGACAGGGTGAGAAGTGGGTGAGAAACACCCTTGGTCGCTCGGGCCCTCTCCAGCCGAACCAGGGCGCATAATGATCAGGTTTTCCTGACTCGCTGAAACGTACAAACTCTTGGCATCTGCACATAGCCACAAACTGCTTTCTAGGATTTCAAGGGAGCGCGGAGGGTACTTGCGCCACCCCGAAACCAAAATAGGCCAGGCTTTACTCGGCGCTAACTTATCATTCTCGGCTAATATTAAAGATCAGGTTGGTCTGACTGTTAATCTCAATCTCTTGATCCTCGTTTCCACCGCACTCTCAAAGTCCATAATAATATAAAAGCAGACATGGCTGATCCATTTTCTGTGACTGGGAGTGCAGTAGGCGTCATATCACTTGGCCTTACTGTTTGCCAGGGATTGATTGCTTACTACGGGAAATTCAAAGCATTCCACGAGCAAATCGACGAGGTGACAGATCAAATGGCCGCGTTAGAGAGCATTTTGAAGGTGCTACAGCATGTGCTGATTAATGCGAGTGTATTGTCCACGTGTGAAACAGCTTCGTCTGCGGCTGCGGCAATTGATTCTATTCTCAAATGCCATGAAGGCCTCAACAAATTGGGAAGGATGCTTGAAAAATGCGATGCGACGAAGTCAGCACGCAGCTCGACTGGTCACAACAAGCAAACAAGTCGGCTTTTATATCCCTTCAGACGCGAGACACTCATGGCACTTACGGAAACAATGAGCTGTCTACAGGCTAACCTCAACACATCACTTCAAGTTTTGAACATGTAAGTGGGCGCCACTAGCTCCTTACATGCTTGCCACTGACTAACAGCAATGTAGTTCTATGATGACGCTCAATCATAAGAGAATAGATCTTGTAGTGACGGAGTCCGCATCCATCGCCTCAAATACAAGCCATATCTTACGCATAGCGAATCGACTAGATCAAAACAGTCTCAGTGTTGACAGTAGATTAGAAATGCTTGAACAGCATCTCGATCGAATGGTATGTAAGCGTACTCGGTTCAAATTGCCATTTCTTTAATGTTACGGCTACTCACTGCTAGCCTAAAGGAATTCAATATTGCTTGCGTAGGCGCACGCCAAATGGTCGCGCCTGCTTTATTACGATCCATCCTAGATGACCAAAAAATGGCTGCGGAATCTACGGGATTCTTGATGGCCAAAAGCCGACCTCATCGCGTTAGGGACCTACTCGGATACACGTGCTCTCGCTGGAGTCAGTCTGCGTCCTTGAACCGACAATTTGCTCGACAAACAGCAATTCTGAACCAAGCCTGCCCAGTTCATGACCGACATGAGCATACTACCCTATTTTTAAAGCGCTGGACACTTTGTACTCGCTTTCTAGGCTATGCTATTCAAATTTCATTAGACATCACCAAAGGCGCTGGTGGTCTTGCTATCTCCCCCCATCTCGAATTCCGTGCAACTGTGCCGACGGATTCACCTATATTCAGGCTTCTTTCCAATACAGAAGAAGTCTTGAAATCTGACACCGTCGGCAGAATTTTGGAAAACACCCAACAGAAACTGTTTGACCTCCTTCGAGAGGGGAAAGGCTCATGGTCGGATACTCTGCCTAACGGAAACACAATTTTACATGTGAGAATACGTCGTATTAAGAGTTCAAAATAGAGTAGGCTTTGCTAACTCAGGGATATACCAGACGATAACTGGCTGGCAATTATACAGCTCGCAGTGGGATGCCAATTCATGGCTTCGTTGGCGAATCTTCCTCAAGGCGATCTCACAAATGGGTCCACTGTCAACTCGCCTGAATGAGAACGGCGAGACTCCTGCAGACAAGATGATAAAACATTTTGACGTATATTATAGCTGCAGAGAATCTCGACAGCGACAGGGAACTATTGATATCCGCTCTGATTTATTGAATGCCAGGGGCTTCATAACACATATGGCCCTCGATTGGAGGCATCACCCAAACTGGTATAATCCTTTTTATGATATTAGGGGAAATAATAGCCGCATGAACGACCATATCTTTGAAGATAATACTATTCGGCTCATTTGGCAACTTTCCGACAAGAAGGAGACCCAAGGTAAGTTCCTGCATACAACCTGAGGTAGAACATAGAAAAACTCACTGAACATAGAGATCGATGTCCCAGAAGAGCTGCTTCCCCTTGTTTATAGATCAAGTGATCATTTAATCTCACTCTTGAGAAAAGGCGTCGATTTACAACAATGGGTTAATTCCTATGTACAATGGCCTACTGGGCTGGCCTTGATCCTTGAGTCTGGCCACACACCAAACTCGGATTCTCTCACATCAGCATGCGAATCAAATTGCGTGGAGACTATCAAGATTCTGATCAATTCTCAAAAACTCTATATCGATCCGATAGCGCTGCAGGTCGCCTATAATCACCCCAATGAAATGATTATAGAGCTTATAGTGGCCGCGCTCGCTGACCGAAGGAGGCAGCTACAAACTCTTGTGGAAACGCATTTGCCAGAAGAAGTGCATTTGGAGCTAGGTATTAGCCCTAGGACTCTCATGAGTCGTAAAGCTTACAAAGCCTATCAACTTTTGAAGGCAAGCTCTATTGATGTTAACGGCATTATTGAGGAAACAAGTTGGTCTGTCTATGACTACATAGGCCTCAATCTCAAGTCAGCAGACTTGCTTTGGGATTCTGGTTTCCGAGACGTGGACGAGATAGATGGCAACACGTCGTGTATCAGGGGACTCTGGTACAGTTCACCGCCTTGCAGACTAGATATGTTCTTGAAGAAAGCGAACTGGCTCATTGACAAAGGCGCAAGCATAACTCGCAAGATAGACTCCTGCCCATCTCTGCATTACCTTGGACATGACGTGGGAAAGCTTCTGCATTCCCTTAATGACTTTGAGGAATTTCTTTGGCAAATGCATGAGCTAAGCCGATAATCTATCCAATTAATGTTCACGATATTAATAGACGAATCTCAAGACGACTGCTGCTGTCCGTGTTCTTCAACTGGTTGCTCAGGTCTCACGGCTTTCTTGCGCGGAATGTTTCCGACACGGTCTGATAAAGACTTGGACGAGCTCATAAATAGGCTTGCAATTTTTATAGAGGCCCTTACAAACTCACATGTGCTGCCTAGCCAGGAGCGTCTTATTGATCTCATCTCTACTTCTGTCCTGCGCTTTGTCACCTGTCGAAGGTTGAACATCTCCCATACCTGCATTCACGATTACTACGGAGGAATAGATGCAGAAGAGATCGAGGAAATTCAAGATGAGGAACGTCTGTTGATATTTGAGCTCGAAGGGCTTTTGGCCGAATTTGTCCAAACATTGGAAAGTCTCTCACTGTCATTTCCAGACTTCTTGACGGGCTATTGGCGAGCCCGCATGAGGGAGGTTGAATTTATAAGTGGAGTGCCCAGTGCAGAAGCGTCCGTTGAAATTCTCGAGACTGGAGTGATTCTGTATGAATAAGAATCTAAATTTGAATTAATCGGTTAGGTTGTTCAACTGGCATAATTATCGTCACATTTGGTCTGGCAAATTTATAGTATATTCCGGATTTCCCTCTACTACTCCACTTTGAGTGCACCCTTGAAGGGTCCAGCATGTCTCAGCTCGTTTTGACATATCTCAAGTATACGGACTTGGAAGCCAAGGTATGCTCAGCATCCAAAGGAATCGCAGTACTCTTTGATTTAGACGACAAAAGTGGATAATGACAACTATACAACGTCCATAGAATTTGTCTGGATGAAAAAACAAGTTGGGAAAATTCGAAATAGTGGACTCATTACGGGAAAGCCCCCATCTGCTAACAATCAGGAAATAAGATCGATGAAATACGAGTTAAACTTACAGCACGCTCGATCAAAACGGCGATACTATCACATTCACGCATCCAACCGCCCAGGAGTATCTTATCGGGAAAAAGCCAGTCTTATTTCCACACCTTGAAGTGGAACGTTGCAGAGCATGCTTGACCTACCTAAGCTTAGACGAATTTCAGTCTGGAGCATGTACGAGCAGGCCTGGATGGGACGCACGATTGGAACGTTTTCCTTTCCTCGAATATGCTGCGCGCAATTGGTGCGAAATCAGGGGCCTCACATCGACTTGGGAACAGGTAAACAAGGAAATTGAAGATGATATTGTAGCCTTGCTGTCTCATGAAGGACTGGTGGCAAACTTAGCACAAGTGAATGCCTACAGCAGGGGATGGATGACTGGAAAAGACATACACATTCCCCGCACCACCGGGTTGATTGTCGCCATGGAGTTCAATCTTTTGGGCGTCATGAAAAGATTGTGTGCCTCCGGAGTTGACGTCAATGTGCATTCTGAGACAGGACAAACAGCCCTGGACCTCGCTGTCACAGCAGAGCCTCCTTATGTCGAGCTGCTTCTGCAGCACGGCGCAAAGGTCACCGACGAAACTGGTCGTAGTGCACTACAAATCGTTCTCGAAGGACTTCCTCGCCGTCGTCTGGACGGCGGAGCTAGGATTGTCGAGATGCTCCTGGAAGCTGATCCGCCTTTGACTGAATAGGTCCGCGACCAAGCGATCACGTTAACTGAGAATGCTCCTCGGAATGACTTCTGCGATCATTTGGGGTCATACGAATTATATGGTTATTTCGACCCCAGTCTATCGTCCACAGCCAACAATGTCTCTCAATGGCATTGGAAACAGACTTGGCTTTGAGCTCTCGCTCCCAGAGACCTACGTTGTTACAACATTCTTCTCAATCGGTCTCTACAATGTACTCTGATTGACATTTATTCTCTTCTTGACCTTCAAACGTCGAGGCGGCCTCTGTTTCTGGAGCTTCTTCGTCGCAACATGGTGCATTATGCTTTACTCGATCAGCTTCGTTCTCAAAGACTTCAATCTCGCAAATTCTATCTCTTATTTCTACGCTTCGCTCATGTTAATTGGCTGGTGCGCCATGGTCACAGGCCAGTCAATGGTCCTACACTCGCGTCTTCATCTAATCGTGCATAATTACCTCACGCTCCGCTTGGTACTATGCATGATTATTTTTAATGCGGTCATACTACATATCCAGACCGGAGTCCTCTGTTATCTGGCCTACTCTCCGCTTTTTTCCCGCTTTGTCGTACCATTTGCGGTGTACGAAAAGGTCCATATCTCGGTCTTCTTTGTTCAGGAGTCGATCATCTCGGGACTCTACATGTACGCGACGTGCAAATTGCTCCGCTCTGAAGTGGCCTGAGAGAAATGCTAAGCCTATCCCATGGGGGTGGGACAAGTTCCCGTAACTTGAATTAGTCTATATGGCGGATGCAGGCACAGATTTGAAGTTCAATATAACGATATTGAGGTTTGTTTTATTTTTTATGGTCTGGGAGGTTATAGGGGAAAATAGGAAGGAGAAGGAAAAACAAATTAATAAAGTAAAAGATATAAAATAGGAAGAAGTATAAATCAATGTATTCAGATAGAAAAAACCATAAAGGATAAAAAACTAACTTATGTAGGGGTTTTACCCTGTCCCATAGGGGTGGGACAAGTTACCGTAACTTGAATTAGGGCTTTGAAGTTAACTATAGGAGAAAAAAAGTGTGTCAACGCCTATATAAGTTAACTTTTAGACGCCCACTTATTTTTGCTATAGCCCTCGGATAATACTAAGATTTTTAGGAGTTCTATTCGAACAACAGCGAGCAAAAGAAGCCGCACAATCTAGTTTTCCAGGATGGGGACGCTGCCGAGACCATCAGAGACATCAGAGGATCAAAACGTTTGGTCAGCTCATATTGGGCTTTGGGGGAGAGGTTCTGTTGGTTTTTGAATAAAACGAGAGAGGGTGGTGGTATAGAGCGTCATCGACAATGGCGAAATCATCATCTATTAAACCGTTCAGCTTGGTCTCACGATGTGCTGACAGTGATACCAGTCAGGTTCTCCAAGTCCACATTGTCGATTGCTACCCCAAAGTCTATGGCAGATCCAGGCACGTGTTTTAAAGGTTGGATGGAAGGCATTGTTGTCATCTGTGCTGCAAGGCAATAGATATATTTTCCCAAGAATATTGCTATCGTGAGGGGTGGGAGAAGAAGAAGAAGAAGAAGAAGAGGAGTAAAAATCCCCAATACCACCAACTCTGGAATATCCCTTTAAAATGCACTGAATGAATCACATGGGTGAATTTCCAAGATTCCATTTCAATAATGTGCGTATTCGGTTCTTGAGCTGAAGCTGGAATTCCCCAGGAACATAGTGGAACCTTCCTGTTGGAGCTAATCATGCAAGGCAATACCATTAGATAAAAGGTTGAGGATTCAAACCCGATGGCGAACGAGATCTTCGATTGACCCGTTTGGTAAACACCGTGCATTGCAGATGATGTATTGAATATAGCGGTGAAGAAAGCAATTTACAGTGATCTATCAAGCGTACCTAACCAACTCAGTAATACAGCCTGTGCAGACTAGAGGATTGGGAGTGATCGATAGACACTGATCAAGTGTAACCAACTCATTAAGTCTCCAGTTACCGAGAAAAGAGAATTTACAGGAAACAAGAAGACAACTACGTACATATGCAGCTAATAAATACACAATATTGTATTGGTCTTGGATATTGAGTCAGATGTGTCTGCGGAAACAATTAAGAAGTCGTCCTCCATGTCTATAACATTCGTCTTTTCTCAAAATGACAGTCACCACATCCCAGTCCCAAGCCATGGCTGAGACTACTAAGCGTCTTCTTGCACAACTGGCCAACGAAGGACTTGTAAACGTTCGCTTACTGCCACCACCTCCTCAATCTCAGACATGGTCATGTGTTCTGACTACAGAAGGCAGCAACACGACACGACGAGCACAAGTAGACCTATCTTCTTTCCCAACTCCTCTCAGTCGTAATCACTGGCGACCGAATGATTTCCAACTCCCCGTCCTCTTGGATGGTGCAGACCATGGGGTTCAACAAATTGATCCTGGAGCTGTGTTTGAATTCTTCGCACCAGGGTTTGCGTGTGATGAGCCAACAAAGGACGCAATTACTCGGGAAATGCGCAACAGCGCTTCTATGTCAAGTCTGTATACTAGTTCTTAACGGTGTCAAATTGACTAATGGACAGAAGGTAAATGGTTGGAAATTGCTGCCACGAAGCCAGTGCTAGATCTAAATTCTTCCTTTCTGGAATGGGAAGCTTCTCTCATTTTAGGACATCCGACTCACCCGGTATATCCAGACTCGAAGGCAGATGCGATCAATAATTGCTAATTCGAAATACAGTTCCATCGAACACGCTTCGCCGACAAACTGGTAGAACCAGTTGGACCCGAGGATCTACCTGATATGCTCAATCCGGGTATATCACTGGTCCTCCTGCAGCGGTCTGCAGTTCATATGCATGGACCGTTCGAGGAGCTAACCCATTCTCTGGTAAAAGGTTTGGGAGCTTCTCCCCCGGTCTCTACTGACTTGGTTATTATCCCTTGCCTTTTCCGACAACTGCCAGCGGTCTTGAATTACTTCCTAGAAGCAAAACATGTCAAGTCTGTCCCGGGTGCTGCAAAGGCACATGCTGCTATCCGAACAGTCTCCATTACTGGTTATGAATTTGACGTGAAATTCTCTCTTGCATGTTAGATTACCTCCGCGCTACGAGTTCTGCCGTGTTTGTCTGCGGCTGCAACACCGGCTATGACTGCTTTAATGAAGCAGATTCTTCCGGAGGACCTATGGCTGTTTGGAGAGATGGCTGCTGCGACTGGAAGTCAGGAAGACAAGAGTGAAGCTCGCCACTTGACATGTATTCTTAGGGAGAACCTGCTGGCAAAGGCGCAAGAAAATGATGAAGCACTGATATTGGTCTCGGCACTAATGGAAAGACCACTAGGTAGGCAACAGACGTACGCAGAAATATTGTTTGACCTGAAAACAACAGCTGGAAAGGAAAAGTGGTTCACCAGGTGTGTTCATCTCGAAATTCATTTTGACTTCAGCTGATACGGTAAATAGCTATATCAAATGCCTGTTTCGCCTTGTGTTGGATCCATTACTGCGTCATAGCGTTGGATGCGAGCTCCATGCTCAGAATACCGTCGCTCGAATTTGCCGCAAGTCGAAGGCAATAAAAGGGTTCGCAATTCGAGACTTAGCCGGAGTGAAACTCCATGGGCCGACACTGAAAAAGCAGGGATTTGATGTAGATGTTGCCGAGCTCTGCACAGAAAACCTCGATCAAGTGTGGAACAGGGTTCATCATGCCCTTCTGCAGAACAACGTCGGCTACATGCTATATGCGCTCGGCCTGGAAGGTGCAGAAGACGGATGGGCTATCGTGCGGTCGACGCTCTCAGAAGTCCTCGAGATGGGCCAGGGCTCCATCGGAAAGGAGATGTATCGCTACTTTACGAAAGACACGATGCCTTTCAAATGCTTCTTGAAAATGAGAATGGGTACCTCATTCAAAAGCGTGAGTGCATTTTATTGACAGCTCCAGCGATAGACTGACCCGTGGTATAGTCACTGGCGATCGTCGAAAAAGAGGTACCTAGTGTTCTCGCCAAAAAGTCCCCGTGGCTGCTTCAAATCTCCTTGAGTGGCACCCAGGATCCGCAACACCCCGTTCTACCAGAACAGGTTCATGCAGAATCTCGCATTCGTGAAAGCGAGGCACTGCAAAGGAGACTGGCGGATTTTGTTCGTCCGTATGGTGCACTTCCCGGGGTCGCGAAAAGACTTAATTTCCACCCAGCACTCCTGCCGTGGCAGTTTGTAAAGGAGTTGGAGACCTTCAATGAAGCCTTGGCCATAGCTCTGAATAACATCATCGAAAGATGGTGGACAGACAAGGAGGCTGATCTACCGAGTCGAATGCCATTGGAAGCCCATGTCGAGGAGCTCCTGCAGTGGGTAGATAAGGCGACTGCAGATGGTATCATGCCACGCTTCCAAGGCCACCAAGGCAATCTGCGACCAGATATCTTGCTCCCAGGCACAGACCGTGAAATTCCAGAATTTCGCGTCTGTGAAATCAACGGCCGGTTTCCGATCAGCTTTCTCCACTACGTCGCAACCGCCTATGAGGCACTAGCCGGCAGCACATGGAACACTCCCTTGATCGAACCAGCCACCAAGTAAAATGTACTTCAAGAGAGCCTGTTTGACTTGTTCGGCTCGGATGGCCCCATTCACTTTGTCAAGGAAAGTCAAACTTTCCCGTCCGACAGCCGTCTATTGGCTTTATCGAAGAGCGAACTGGGTGGAGGCCGAGAACCGTCAGGCCTGGTGTTCTTCGTCTGGTGCCCAGTTCAACCAGCCAAACCGGATCCATCTTGTGCCGTGTCTGGGGTGCGGGTCCCACGGTCAAAATTCCCCCCGACTCCCTGCTGGAAGTAGATGGCGAGATGTTGGAACCAGTGTACATGGTGGGCCTTCAGCTCTACGACTTTGAGCTCTTCTCTCTATCCCCCGGGATGGTGAGACACATCGCTGCGTGCTGCACAAATGATCCCCGAAGCGTGTTCCTCTCCCATGATAAACGCATATTGGGCATTATCCTCCAGGAGCTAGACAACCTCGTGGATACGCAACGGGCATTGTCTCCTGCACAGGCGCAGACCCTTCGCGAACATATCATCCCTACCATCCTCCCCGGAACAGCTGAGTTCAGGGACCTCCTCTATCGCACCCAGACCAACCCCGAAATCAAAGACCAGTACATATTGAAACCCGCCCGGGACGCTCGCGGAGCCGGGATCCTGCTAGGAAGAAATCTTTCCACCGAGAAATGGCAGTCGATTCTAACCTCCATGGATAGCCAAAACACCCATTCCTTGACGACCCAATATGTGCTGCAGCCAATGCTGAACTTACGGTCGTTGGAGTGGTACTGGGATGAAGGGCGCCAAATTCGCAAGAGTCGCAGTGTAGGCACATACTATTCTGTGAACGGGCGTTTTGTAGGATTGGGGATGTTCAGAACAGGAGCAGTCTCGGAGGATGTGATTTCTGCCTCTACGAAGGATTCAACGTCTGTTTTAGCCGTGGTCGCCCTTAATAGTTAAAGAATTCCCCAGAATCTTCGTGGATAGAAATCCAGTTAGTATTGGATCCATTGCCATCCAATATCTTGATCAATTCAATTATGAACATAACTTTATTCCTCATTTTGGTGTGCAAGGTAAAACAGACTCCTACCAACGTTCATACAACAACAGAAGGAATTGGAGAGCGACGCGTTTGTGTTGAGCACTATGGCCCTATATAAACCTCTAGCCGACGCGGCTAAAATGGCAACCCTAATGAAAGCGTTGCCCAGGTTGAGACGGCATAGACAGAAATAAACAGAAAAATCATCCATGTCTGGAATATACCATTCGCAAAAAAGGATTTTTCAAGATGACCAAGCTTGTCTTGCATCTCGTCTTCTGCCGTCAAGGCCTGAGATTCACGACCAAGTACTTGATGAGTAGTATCCGTACGTACGGACCAGGACAACATTCTTTGCTTTCGAGTCTATAATATAAGGTCAATACTGTGTTCATGGACTTCTGCAGCCATACGCGGCTTGTCGAGCTTCCTTACAAGGTATGCTGTTCGCGATGGCGCTGTCCATGCTCTTGCAAGTCCCGTTCGATTGGAGGCGACAGCAAGCTCGTAGTACTCTTGGTTGTGACCTGAGATGGTATGACTAGATGAAGGTCTCTGTTCAGTGCTAAGCTTGCTTCCTTTAGAAGGAACATCTTCAATTCCTGATCGGCCCACAAAAGCCAGTTTAGTCAATGGTGCCACTGTGGTCAAGTAGGGAACAGAGTAGTACATACGACAAAGTTCTTCCACGAATTGGGAAAATGGGATTGCTAGTAAAAGGACAGGCAGGACCTGGCCGAACCCCCATTCGCTCTCGTCACCCTGGCGCCCCTGGTGGGCATCCTCTGCTCGTTCATAAATCACGTTGTTTGCAGCATACATCAGCATCACGTACATCCTCAGGAGACCAAAGCCCTCCGAGAAGAAAAACTCCCGACAGGGAATGATTACAAAGAACATGACGACCCAAAACGCTTTTTTTGGGGCGGACACGTCGGGGCTCTGTGCTCGAAGCAAATGACGAGACGGCCATGAGAGCAAAAGGGGGAAAATATGACACGCGCGGAAATAACGACACCGTGATAGCGCAGAAAGACCAGAGCAACAGAAAACATTCCACTGCCACGAAGAGCACACTTTGGGTATCCCATCCTTCGTTCATCCTGTCTAGGACGCATTGCACGGATGCCCCGTATAGGTTCTCGAGGAGAAAATAGTCATTCCAAGCCAGAATCCTCGTTGGGAGCACAGCGCCAAATATCACCACGATCCAGAGGTAGCGCCAGAGTCGCTTGGAGAGACTTCCTTGTAAATAATCCCTAATTGTCATGAATGTTGCTTGAAAAGTAACGAAAGATAGATAAGCCAGTTGGGATCCGATATAGAAGTGGTATTGCGTGATAGTGCAATGGGTTGAGTATAAAATTATGAGAATGGACGCGCCCGTGATGAGTTGCATGTCAGTAAGTTGGAGACATATGATCTGCAAGCGCTCTGTGCGGATGCTTAATACTCGGTTATGCCAAATTGAGAGACATAGACGGCGGATTGAGAACGGGATGTAGCTCGATAATTTTTCCAACAGAGGGTTAATACATCGTTTTTTAGTAAAGCTGAGAAGTTATTGCG
>JANFQT010000233.1:0-19738 GCA_025586815.1 Penicillium glycyrrhizacola
TCTATATCCTCGACCGCGTCCTCGACCACGTCCCTATCCTCTAGTCTTGGTGTTACCACTACTAGTTTCACCACTGCTTGTTCTATATCCCCTTCCCTATCCCCGCGGCCGTCCTTGTCCTCGTCCTCGGCTCACTTCCTATGATAAAGGATCTCGGTATATAGAACGATCCTATATAAGAGGATTAGGGGAAGACTATAGTTGCTAGGTACTACTAGCCTAGGTGCTACTAGCCTAGGTACTGCTAGCCTAGGTATTTAGAAGGTTCCTAGTACCTGGGGGGCGCCCCTATCGACGTACTAGAAGGGGATCCTATATAAGAAGTAATAGATCGATAGGTGGAGCGTTGTTAATACTATATAAATACTAATATTAGTAGTATAATTCTAGTTCGAGGGATCGTTCTTTATCTTCGTACTACTTTAGTAAATAGATATATAGAAAACTAGCTATTTCCTTAGAATTATAAGTGTAAATTAGTAGAACTAGGGGTTTATCCTCTACTAGGGGTAGATACTATACGTAAACTTCCTTTATAAGCTGAATTACTTATATTAAAATCCGGGTATAGAGGTGTTTATAAAGCTAGGGGATATATACTAGCCTACAAACCTTCTACTCCTCGACTCTATACTAGATCCTTAAGAATTAATACTCTACTAACCGGCCGAAGTTATATAGCACTCCTAGTAAATTATAGATTAAGATCTATAGACCCTACTTTAGAAGCTAATATACGCTTTCTGTATAGGATATAGCAATCTTATTAAGGTATAGGTATTATATAGTATAGTAATAGAGAAACCTCTCTAGGTAGTTATCTATCTATTCTTATTATATATAATCTAGTAAGGGAATAAAGAGGCCTAGGGGATCGGTATACTATATATTAAAATTACTCTATTATCGATCCTTTTCTTTAATTATAGTGATATAAATAATACAATTCTACCGGCAAAGTATCTTTTTCTACCCCTTCCCAGCTTTTTTATAGTCTTCTTAGGCTTTAGCGGGAGTAAGGCGGCGAGGATTATCTCTAAGGGCTTTATAACATACTTATATAACTTAATTAGTGAGAAGGGGGCGGGCTTTCTTTAAGATATTTATATTAATATACTAGATATAGATTATATTCTTTATATCTAGGAAAATAGTCTTAATTATATTTATTAAAGCTCTCTCTTTATTAGTAACTTACGGATTATATATAGGGGATCGAGACCTAGGGAATCGTATACTTTAGCGAGATAGGTAAGTATTACCTAGTAATCCTAATAAGGTATTAGTATTAGTTAGCTTTAAATAGGAGTATTAGGTATATACTTATCTTATATAAGTTATCCTTTTTATCCCTTATAAAAGCAAAACCTAAGTAGAAGGTTAATCTAGTAGCCGTAAAGCCTATAATATCTAGTAAGGGAAGACCGTACCGATTGGTTTTATATATATAATCTATAGAGATCATCTAAGGGTTTTTCTAGACTAATATAACGCTTATTTTATATATATAAAATAAAGTAGATATACAGGATTAATTATCGAGTTTATATTTAAAGATCTAGCTACTATCCTTCAGAAGTTCTATTAATAACGCCTAAAGGGGCGTACGCCTTATAAGGAAGACCTTGTTTAGCTTCTAATAGGCGTTATAGATATCCTAGGGAACTAGGATTATATCGGGATCGGTCTTATATAGCTTAGTAATAATCTATTTAGTTATACAGCCCTACGAAAGCGTATTCGCTACCTTCTCCTTCTTATAGGTAAGGTCGAGAGCCCGTTAAATAGAGTAAGTCGATATTAGTGAGGGCGGGTGGTTATATATAGGGTCCTTAATAGTAAGGCGCTAAAGGCCTATTATTAGATCGAGTCTAAGAGCTATCTTAAATAGGTATCTAAGCCTAAGCGTAGTAGTATTCTAGAGTTTCTTCGGACGCTTACTCTTTTCGAGTTTATAGCTATAGTTATAAATTAGCGGGATAGGCTTCTTTACCCCTTTCTTAGTGAATTTTAAATAGGTACTTATAACTATATAGCTATAGGGCTATATAAAGGTATTCACTGCCTCTCTCTCTTCTTTATATATATAGTATTGCTGGTTTAATAGGGGTAGCGGAAACGTAAAGAGCGGCTCGGTGGGTGTCTCGGTGATTAGCTAGGTATACGACTAGGTGCTTAGTATTGCGGGTAGAGACTCGGGGACGATCTTAGGGTCCGATTTAGGGTTTGAATCGGACGATTCGAGGTATAATAGGCATAGGGAGGCTATTTTAATAGTGTAAATGATAAAAAGAACGATTAAAACTAATAGATTTAGTATAAATTCTAATAGAAAAATGAGTTAGAAGAAGGTAGGTTAATATATATAAACTAGAATTATATTATTAGTTTTTTTGCTCGAGTCCTATAATATATATAGGACTTAAATGACTTGTTTTTACTATGTGTTTTGTATACAAATTGTAGGAATCTACTATCGCCCTATAGTGTTAGGGGGTAGTTTAATACGAAGGCGGTGTAAAATCTCGAAGGCGGTGAGGAAGGCGGTAGGCAGCTATAGGTGTCGAGGCAGAGGTATTACCCGATTAGGAAGGTAGGTCTTGGATTTCAGGCATTTTCAGGCAGGGCGGGGGGTTTAGATTAAGATTAGGGGGGGGTCATATTACCAATCCCCTAATTATATAACCGGTTATATAACTATATAGACTTAGGACTAGTATATACCTACATATAGTGATAACTGCTACTTTAGGGCGTGTATACCTCCGTACCGCTATATATATATAGGTGCCTAGTACTCCCAGTCTAATAGAAACCATGCGATCCTTTCTGAATCATATTAGCTTACTTAATAAATCCTTAATTAAACACTTCTTTTTCGCTATTTTTATAATTAAAATTAGATATAATCAAGTAAAGCAAATACTTAAAATTACTAAAAGGAAATATATAAGTTATATATTCAATATCCTTAGTATATTTATTTAGTTTATAACCTAATTTAGGGCCCCGGACCTAGTACTAGGTTATTTAGTCCGATCTAAACCTATTACTAGGCCGAAGGTCTGGGTTAGGTCTGGGTTTTACTAGGTCGTGCGGAAGACTAGTGGAGATCAAATCCTTCACTAGTATTAAATCATAGCGCTAAAGGTTGCTATAGCTCCGATTCCGATCCGGCCCGGTATAAATACAATATTTATCCGGTGATACGCCTTAATACATTGCCCAGGTGGAGTACAAATGCGTGTTTCTGCAGGTGACAGGGGTTTCTAACAGCAAATCTCTACATACACAGAGGCGCATGTGCCCTGCCAATCTGTGGATCAATACTGAATTAGTTACTAATTCCGCTAGCACATTTTCTGCGTTCCCAACTTGCAGGAAAATTTCCCCACCAGGCGTATCTTCAGTTGTCGAGAACTTGGCACAACATGAAATAGCGACAATTAAGACTAAAATACCCCGCAGCTATGCATTCCATCTGCAGCGGCTGCGGTGTCAAGACCGCAGTATATAATAGTTGAGTGTACCGTCCGTTCCTGTTGTTGAAAATGTACCCTCTGCAAACATTCCCATATCCTATTCCATCCGCCGATAGTGTGCCAGAAGAGACATTCCATTTCTGTGAGGAACAAACTAGAGCAGAGTTGGGCTTCCAACGGGGAGTTATATCTTGCAATGGCATCCTTGGCTAACACAGCACCTCCGGATACGCAACATCTGGACGAAGCTAAGAGATGGAGCTTGCAGCCTCTTCTGCGTCAAGCAGAGCGCTCCCATAGTCGCATGCCAGGAATTCGAAAGATTCCTCTGCGAGCCATCTTGATCATCGCTCTGATTGCTATTTTGAATATCATTGTGTGGATTGCGGCGGCGATTGTGCTGGTATGTGGATTATCATTTGTGACCATAATGACTTGGGGGCAACCGTCTAACAACATGACAGCATTTTAATCCGTACGTTGGCGTGTTTGCCGAGTCTTTCTCAAAGCTATGCCTATGTGAATTCTTGACTAACAAATTACATTTCAGATCATTGGTTTCCACGGCGGCTCTTGCCTATTCCCTCGGGTTAAGGCATGCTTTTGATGCGGATCACATTTCTGTCCGTCCCAGTATCCGGTCCATGCACTTGTGAGTGCGAGTGCTAACTTTGATAGGCCATCGATTTGATGACACGACGATTACTGGCGACTGGTCAAAAGCCTGTCACGGTCGGGACATTTTTTTCTTTGGGGCATTCCACGTGAGTGAGAGCCAAATACCCATAACTAGGCGCTGACCGGTTCTAGGATCGTCATCATCACATCTATTGTGGTCGCAGCGACTGCTGCTGCGGTTTCCTCTCGCTTCGATGGCTTCAGTACGGTCGGTGGAATCATTGGCACCTCCGTCAGCGCCGCGTTCTTGATCCTGCTTGGACTTATGAATGCCTACATTCTGTTCAAGTTGATCAAGCAGATGCAAAAAGTATTCAATTTGCCCGAAGGACAACAAGATGAAGCGTGGAAGATCGAGGGGGGTGGTGTGTTGTTTTCCATTCTGAAGAAAATGTTCAAGTTGATTGACCGGTATGCTACAAGCCCAATCATGATTTTCATCTGCTGACCATTTCTCAGCCCTTGGAAAATGTATCCTCTCGGGATCCTATTTGGACTAGGTTTTGACACATCCTCTGAGATTGCTTTACTTGGGATCTCATCCATCGAGGCTACCAAGGGAACATCCCTTTGGACTATCTTGATTCTTCCTGCACTGTTCACCGGTAAGTGCATGTTCATTATGAATCCGCTGAAAATGCTGACCATTCCTCTCTAGCGGGAATGTGTCTTTTGGACACCATCGATGGAGCTCTCATGTTCTCCTTATACATCCAGCCCGCAGCGAACTTCCTTCCTCCCAAGCCCGACAGTGCAGTCTCTGAAACCACATCGGATATTACAAGTGACGAATTACCTCACTCAAGAGACAACCACCGAGACCCTGTGGCGTTCTTATACTACTCGATCGTGCTCACCGTCTTGACTGTCGTTGTTGCCATAGTGATCGGCGCGATTCAGCTTCTGACCCTGATCCTCAATGCTACCGGTGCGACCGGCAAGTTTTGGGACGGTGTACAAGTGGCCGGTGATTACTATGATGCCATTGGTGGTGGCATTTGTGGCTGTTTCATCATAGTCGGGGGACTGAGCGTGTTGGTGTATAAGCCGTGGCGGAGGTGGATGGAGCGACGTCACAAGCGCCCTGCGGTGAATGATGAAGAGCGATACCAGGATGACCCTCCTGGCCCGGAGGAGCATACCTTTGTTCCGGGACGCGAAGCGCAAGTGGGCCATGTGTTTGGGCGTGAGCAAACCACTGTCTATGACAAAGGCGCTTCGTCTCGTGTCACCGCGACTGAAAGACGGACGGAAGAGGGAATTGTATAAAGCCCAGTATCACTGATATCTGGAGACTGAAGGACGACGGAGGGAGAAGGGGA
Organism: Penicillium glycyrrhizacola; assembly: GCA_025586815.1. Classification (NCBI taxonomy): domain Eukaryota; kingdom Fungi; phylum Ascomycota; class Eurotiomycetes; order Eurotiales; family Aspergillaceae; genus Penicillium; species Penicillium glycyrrhizacola. The sequence continues at coordinate 5,483 of JANFQT010000233.1, forward strand.
TCGTATGATGTATAGGCATCACCGTCGATCATAGAATCGTTGGTCGAAAATTCAACAATTATATTTGCTCCGGTTGAATTGAATCATCGGAGATGGCTGATAGTCAGCCTTGTGCTGTTGGAAGGATAGTCTATCAGTGTCTAGGCAGGGTTTACGTTTAGGTGGTGTTCATTGACTGGGCAGATTCAGATCGATGATGACTTTGCGTAGTAAATTTGTCTAAGATAATCTACATTGTGAATATCTAAGCTCATTGAGACCGGGGGGACTCGAGTAGGAAGATCTAGGCCAAAGACGAAGCATACATCAGGGGAGCGTCATTTTTGATGTTTTCATAAGCACAGTAGCGCATCCTCGCCGAACTCCATTTCAATGCTTCCCTCTTCCCGCAGAAGACTGCCAAGCCATCGCTTGGCTCCATCTGCATCCCGAGCGCCAAACTTCATCAAGACAAAGCTGCCTCGTATATGGGCTACCGTCCAAGTGACATCATCGTGCGAAGAAGGCAGGGCCATTGAGTTGTTCGAGCCCTTGGACCAGTCGCAAGCTCCGAGACGAGGCTGAGATTTGAATCGATCCAGGAGAAAGGCCATTAGCTGTTCAAACACTGGCCCGTATAGTATCACCGTCCCGAGGATGGTGTTGGTTCCGACCCGGTCACGGACCAGGTTCGTCTTGCGCAACGGCTCCTCAGTGCTTGAGAGCCCTCCATCCTCTGATTCCGCGTCCAGAATCATCGAATCACGGAGGAGGAGCTTCCTGTATCCCGTTGCCTTATCCACCGACCACACTTCATTTTTCCCGCGCCAGAGGTGTAGATCCCAGTTCTCGCCCATGGCCGATCGGCCTTCACACACCCAGTCCAGCATACAGAGGCTGCCACGGTCGGTGAGTGTAGCGGCTGCATCCAAAGTGAAAGTCTGGATCTGTTCGTGTTGACTGTCTCTGTAGGGGACGTTGGGGTCGGGCAGATAGCAGAATGCAGCTTGATTCTCAATGTGAACATCAAGTGTCTGTCGACTCCTGTCCATCAAGACCTGGTCCGGCACCGCCATCCGGACTCGCGTTTTCTCTTTCGCATCCGTTCGATAGATCTTGTTGCTTCCTTGTGGCGTCGTGACCACTGCCCTTGTTTGCGGATTCAGCGTGATGGAGACACTGATTTCATCCCCCGCCAGCAGACCCCCACCATAACTCATGATATATAGGTATACCGGCCGAGAGATGCAGGGCAGAACCGACGAGCTTGGGGTATAGCGCGAGACATGGTTCAGAAGCTTCAATGGGTATCGGTACGTCAAGGTGGTGAAGGTTGGGAGGGACGGTGGAAGGAGCGTCACGACAACCTCACCCTTGCCGGGTTTGGAGACTGGAGCGATGAACGGGGTGGCCATCACGACTTCTTTTGGGAGAGACGCCACGGAGAGACGCTCTTGTCATGGCTGAGAAGAGAGACTGGTGACTTGTGATGATCGGGCCAGGAGCTTCGTTCCATGGCAGTACGGTTCTGGTAAAACAGATACAAGGAAATGGTAAAGAAAAGTAAAAAGGAAAAACAATGTTCACCATCCTCCATTAGCGCGCTGCATCCTGCACGATAAGCTCAGCTCACATCTAGTCCGAAAAGTGGGGGATCAACCCCCGCTCGAATGTGGGCCCTGTCTTGGCCCGGGCCGAGTGGCCCGTGCCGATAACCACTATCTCGCCCCGCGCGGAAGACTAATGGGTTAGTTAAAGTAAAGCCCCATGGCCCATAACTAAGGAGTCTAGAACTGGATGGTATATCCACTTCCAATCAGGATTCAGGTGACCCATCAAGGCCATCGATTGGCTGGACGAATAGTGGATGGCTGGGAGTGGATCCGGTGGCAGATTGCAGATGGGGTGATGATACTGTCCTCCTTCAGTTCCATTTCCGAATATGGGCCGTGAAACCTCTGAGGGCTAACCTCTGAAAGACCGGTGAAAACCTTGAGACCTATGGTAGCTTGTCCATGACACTTCAAAGCTGCACGTCCACGCCCCTGGGTGGAGCAAGGTATCCGTGAGAAAAACATCGGTATGCGGACTTAAAAGATGCAAGTGGGGGGCGTATATTGTACCGAACCCGGGGCATCCGCCTGGCATCTTCCGAGTCTGCTTAGCCATCACTGCATGGAATAATGTACAAGAACCTAGCGAAGAGCTCAAAATTATTCTTCTCTCTTCAATGTCTGTGCAATTGATCTATTCAACTTTCATCTTTCCTGATCTTCTCTCTTTTGCAGAACCTTGGAATGTACAGATCTGTAAAGTTGCCTCGTACGACACAAGACGCTAGAAGTAAGATGGACTAAATTTGCCTTTTGCCTCTTTCGAAAACCTTGGAAGTGTGCTGATCAATGCCCATCCCGCCCTCTCTGTAGGCAAGTGGTGGCTTCAGCTCAGCTACCTACATGGCCCATACGTGGGCCCAGACCAAGAGATGGTCGATCGTCCCACTGTGGAGGGGATAGTTGTGTGACAAGTACGATCTATCTTCATGCATGATTGTTTCGTAGTGAGGTACTTCTGTACATACTGCATATACGAGCTGGCACAGGACGAGTCCAATAGAAATTGATGGAGAAAACATGAAATGGCCGGACGCCCCAAGAGTCGAGATGCGGTGTGATACAATACCGTACTTCCGAGTCTCGCCGTGTTATAATAAGAAACCACGGGAGATCTGGGTGAGCGATCGTCATGTTGAGATGTTGAAGATCGAACTATGAAGCGACCTTTCGCCATATCCACTCTGGCTCCATCTCAGGGCTGGCAGAACGAGGGCGGCGCCACTGCAGCTGTAAGGGGTGGCGCGAAGGGTGGGGCAAGTATACAACATGATCCTTGTAGGTAATACTTCGATTGTGCTGAATTTGGGTCTCTACTGACATTTCCTCCCCTTTATTCCCAAAAACAAGCAGAATGGAAGGAAAGCAGACACAGGAGCAAGGTCTCGAGGAGGAGATTGTGGATCTTGAGAGACGCCTGGCAAATGTTAAACTCCGCCAGGCACTAGCCACAGGGAAGACTCCTTTCCAAGGTGAACAACATCCCACCTAGTGCTTGTAGAGATTTCTATGACCCTGCTAACTCTTTCTCTAAAGATCCGTCCAACCCCATTCCCGCCCATGCACTGCTCCTTCTTGCTGACTCGGCCCTGCCCCTCGGTGGGTTTGCGTACTCCAACGGACTCGAGTCGTACCTTGCCCATCTCAAGCTACAAGAGCGTGTCAGCAGTCCAGCGGCCGCCTTTGACTCGTTCCTCACAATCTCGATTGCATCCATGGCCAGCACCTCCTTGCCATACTTGTTGGCGGCGTATCGCGAGCCGGATATGTTGGAAACAATCGACAATGATTTCGATGCCTCCACCCCTTGTGTCGTGGCACAGAGGGCGAGCCTCGCCCAGGGACGGGCCCTACTAGGCGTTTGGGAACGATCCTTCCGCATGGCCTACATCCCCCCGACAGCGGATGCAGCAGCGACAGCAATCAAGAGCCTTGAAAGCTTTTTTAACCACCTTAAGAGCCGCATTGACCCGGACGAAGGGTTGGGACCGAATGGTCACCTTGCGCCCTTGTGGGCTGTGGTCTGTCGGGCTATGGGATTGTCGGCGCAGCAGACGGCTTATCTGTACATGCTCAACCACGCCAAAGGCGTGGTTAGCGCAGCAGTGCGCTCCTCTGTCATCGGTCCTTATAAGGCGCAGTTAATACTGGCTAGCCAACGAGTCCAAGAAACGATTGCTCACCGAATCGAGCGGGAGTGGGATACCCCCGTCGACCGGGCTGGACAGCTGGTACCGACACTGGACCTGTGGGTTGGACGCCACGAGCTTCTCTACAGCCGAATATTTAATTCATAAAATGATGTTTATGCGTTCAATTTGAATGAATTCAGTATATTTTAAAGTGGGCAACAATTCCCTGTTGACCAATAACTCAGGCGTCGATATTTCCAGATCCCCGAGGAGCTCCCTGCTTCCACCTGTTGACGCTCAGGCTGTAAGCCCCACTGGCTTTCCACGCACTCAGGATCAGATTCACAATTTGGGTCACTCCTTTTCCATTTTTCACCTCGGCAAAAACTGTGGGACCGCCCTCTCGCATCTTGGCGGCATCCCGCGCCATGACGTCCAGATCAGCGCCGATAATCTCGGCTATGTCGGTCTTGTTCACCACCAACAAGTCCGACCCTGTGATGCCCGGCCCGCCCTTGCGAGGGACCTTGTCACCGCCAGCCACATCAATCACGTAAATGATGAAGTCGGCTAATTCTCGGGAGTAGTTGGCGGCGAGGTTGTCCCCGCCGGACTCGATCAGAAGAATGTCCGTCTGGAACTGTTTATGCAGTCCCTGGAGAGCAAGCAGGTTCGCGCTGATATCCTCGCGGATGGCGGCGTGCGGACACCCTCCAGTCTCAATGGCTTTGATCCGGTTACTCGGAAGAGCCTTGTTTCTGGTCAAGAACTCGGCGTCCTCGCTAAATGCGCCGAAAAGAGTATCTATCAGCACACGAAAAAGGATGTCCACTGGATTGAAGAGGCTTGCTTACCGGGTAAAGATGTCATTCGTGACAGCGCCCAGATTGTACTCGTCTCGCAAAGCTTGGCCAAGAGCGAGCATCAAAGCGGTCTTTCCCGATCCTACCGGCCTGGCATTAGTTAGCAAAGTCAACGGGAAGAAAGGAGATGTCTATTGTTTACCCTCCAATCCCAACTGTGAAAGCACGGTCATTCCAATCCCGCTCATGGTTAAGGGGTTGTTCTCGCGAGACGTACGATCCCGGTCCGTCCAAGATCTCGTGCGAGTGGCCATGGGGCTCTCCACTGTCGTGCGAGTGAGAATGTGTCATGATGTGTCTGGAAATTAGATTGGAAGCGAAGGAGGTAGAATCAGGGAAAGTAATGTGAGAGAGGACCGGTATAGTATTAGGGAGTTTTTAAGAACAGAAATCGATAGTGGATTATACCGTAAGCTTCTGCTTTGGTGGACAGGTAGAAAAAATAAAAATAAGAATAACAGGAATTGACTTCGTGCAAAACGACGATTAACATTATGCAATTTGAAAATTTAACGACATCTGGAGCTCTGTGCCTTTGTCTCCAACCCTGTTCAAACCATTAACCATTCGGGCATAACCTGCATTCATTGACCGACTTCAGACTTGTTGGACTTGGAATGGACCACCCAATAAGCCCTTTTTCTTCCCCTACCTTGGTATCCCATCTTTATTCCTTTTACCATTTTACTTTACCGTTCTTTGTCCGACTTTAAATGCGAGGGGATAGCGACGAGACATAGTGTACTAAGTCAACAGCATAACCATAATCTCGGGCGACCCCAGGTCGCGGGCTGATCAGCGGCACATCCCTGTCTGAAGGCTTTGGAAAGCCACCTACATATGCAGATAGGCCCTACTACACGTATCGAGTTGATTCACACCGCCACTTTGAATTACGGGATCAATTGACCCAATTATACAATATGATAGGTTCTCTCCTTAGCTGAGCCACCATCCTAGGGGTTAGCTACGGAGCAGTTCCGTGTCAGAGAGCTAAGCTCGGACTGGATGTTTGGCAATGTAATCGTGCAGATTACTTCTGTTCAGCTCGCCTCGGAGGACGTGGGGCCGGTCTGCCAAAAAGAAAGTTTATGCATTGGTGGGGGGATTGCAGGGCTCGGGCGTATCAAAAGTCGGTGTGGAGAATCGCAGGAACTCTATCTGCAAACCACGTGTTCGTACTCCTCCCTACTACCGAGGAAACGAGGAGCGTAGAGAGGTGTATCACTCGACAAAATTACGCATTTACTCCCCAATCAGGGCTGTAACACCCTTTCAGAGTCTTGATACAACTCAGTACAATACAGGGAGCCATCAACTGAAAGGATTACACCTGGGCAGTGGTGGGCATTCAGAATCCCATCCAACCGCTAGGTTTTATCTCTCTCGGCTTCCCAGGTTGACACTTGAAGCTGGAAAACACCAATATAACTAATAGATAATATCTTTTGGATCAAGGGTCTTGCTCTATAGATGAATTTTCGCGGCAGTCCTAGAGATGCCGTGACCAATACTGGAATTCTGACACTTGCGTGGTCATTTTTAAGGTGGATAGAGACTTTGAGACACCACTGTACCCTGTCAGGTAAAATTGGATCAACAAGGTGAGACGGTATTGCCACACTGAGCTGGTATGTTGGTCTATAGATATTTAGGATGCTCGAACCGCATCGAGCAGCCAAAGGATAGTCTACTTGAAAATTTTTGACAGAAATCTCTTTATCCATTCTTTCCCTTCTTTTCCAGAATCTCTTCAATTCCAGCCGGATCGAGAGGCCCTCAAAAAAGTATACATCCAAGATGCATCTGGTTCCCAGGGAGGTAGGTGGACCGCTCACTCCTTAGTTCGCTACGCAATACTGACCAGCATGTCGAACTCTAGCTGGAAAAGCTCGCCACCATCTTCTCGCTTGGATATCTGGCTCAACGTCGTCTTGCGCGTGGAGTGCGGCTTAACCATGCGGAAGCTATAGTATGTACTCTGGGTGTTCAGGCTGTTGATGGAGAAGAGTTGGCTCACGAAGAGGAGCGAAATAGGCCTTGATCTCCACGGTTCTGCACGAGGTAAGTATATTCCGCAATGTGGCCAATCCCAAAGGTCTGGCTTCCACTTGAGTTGTACTTATTCGGATGGTAGCTTATTCGTGACGGTCACTATGCGGTGGCGGATCTCATGTCCATTGGGAGAACCATCCTCGGCCGTCGTCAAGTCCTGCCCTCTACTTGGTTCACTGCCCGTCAGGTCCAGGTGGAAGGAACATTCCCAACAGGAACTTATCTTGTGACCGTGGTCGACCCCATCGCCACCGAAAATGGAGATATGCAGCGGGCACTGTATGGCAGTTGCATTCAAGTGCCCAAAATCGATCTTTTCCCAGTTCTCACTACCATCGACTATGCACGCGACTATGCGCCCGATAAGGCACCAGGATACATCTGGTGTATAGATGACCCAAGCACCAAAATTAGCCTGTGTCGCAATAGAGACAGAATAAAACTGAAAGTGGTAAACCACGGGAACCGTCCAATTCAGGTATGCTTTCTCCCGCTTAGCTTTCCTTTCGCGTGGAGACTAACGCTGGAACGGGCAGGTTGGATCTCATTACCACTTTATCGAAACAAACCGAATGTTGTCTTTCAACCGGAAGCTGGCCCAGGGATATCGACTGGATCTCCCCGCTGGGTCTGCCATGCGATTCGAGCCGGGACAATGCCGAGAGACTGACCTGGTGTTTATTGCCGGCAAACAGCGAATTGCCGGCGGTAACGGCATCGCGACGGGCATTGTCGGCCATATTAATGTCACCATACCCGCCGGCTTTCTCAACGACGACACCACGGGGGCGTTGGAAAACAAAAGAAACGAACGCCTCATGGAGCGCAGCGAGTACGTGAAAATGTTCGGGCCCACCACAGGCGATGTTGTACGCCTAGGCTCGACCGAACTCTATGTCGCGGTAGAATACGATTATCGAGACCCTGATAACGATTATCGAGACCCTAATGGGACGCAGAGACAAGACCCCAAGTGGCCAGAGAGAAAGACATACTACGGCGATGAGTGCAACTTCGGGGGTGGCAAGTCCATTCGGGACGGCATGGCCCAGACTTCATACGGTGCGTACAAGCCGGGTAAGGTCGCACCTGGTGGTGACACCCTCTATGACTGTGTCGACACGGTGATCACCAACGCATTGATCATCGATCATACCGGCATCATCAAGGCAGACATCGGGATTAAGGATGGACATATTCACGCCATTGGCCGTGCCGGAAACCCTGATATCATGGATGATATAGACATTAACATAGGCGCCAATACCGATGTGATCGGGGCCGAAAACAAAATCGTCACAGCCGGTGGGATTGACACGCACGTCCATGTTCTGGATCCAGCCCAGGTCCCCGAGGCACTCTGCAACGGATTGACGACGCTGGTCGGCGGCGGTGCAGGCCCTACGACGGCCGCGAATGCCACTACTGTCACCACTGGCCCCGTGAATATCGAACGTATGATGAAGGCGTTTGATCATCTGCCCATCAATGTCGGCCTCACCGGCAAGGGCAACAATAGCCACCCTGCTGGTCTAATTGAGCAAATCGAGGCGGGTGCGATCGGCTTAAAGCTGCACGAAGACTGGGGCGCCACCCACGTGGCCATCGATGAGTGTCTCAAGGTGTGCGAAGAATACGATGTTCAATCCACCCTCCATACCGATACGATGAATGAATGTGGCTATGTGGGTGATACGGAGAAGAGCATTGGCAATCGCACTATCCATTCGTACCATACCGAAGGCGCCGGCGGCGGACATGCCCCCGACATTATTGCAGTCGTGAAAAATAACCACATCCTTCCGGCAAGCACGAACCCTACTCGCCCGTACACGTTCAACACGGTCGACGAGCATCTGGACATGGTCATGGTTGCGCATCACCTGTCCAAGGAAATCCCGGCCGATGTCGCTTTCGCTGAGAGCCGCATCCATGCCGAAACCATGGCCGCCGAGGACTGCCTCCTCGATGACGGCTCTATCAGTATCATGTCATCGGACACTCTAGCCATGGGTCGTGTCGGTGAGGTGGTCCTCCGAACCTGGACCAGCGCCAACAAGATGGCAGTCGGGCCGCAAACGTCCAACCTACCCGACGCCCTGGCCGAAAATCAGCTCGAGGAAGATAAGAAATTGCAGGAATTTCTCACGGCGGTTCATCCGAAACCGTCCAAATTGTCGAAACCGGGGATACCCCAGCTACCGAAACCGCCGCTTCCAATTGTCAATAACTTCCGCGTCAAGAGATATATAGCCAAGTACACGATCAACCCCGCTCTCGCCCACGGCATGTCGCATCTCATCGGAAGCGTTGAGAAGGGGAAGTTTGCCGACCTAGTGATTTGGCAGCCCAGTAACTTTGGCACCAAGCCTGACCTGGTGTTGAAGGGTGGCATGATAGCAGTTGCTCTAGGGGTATGTCTCCTTTTTCTCCCTCTGCCTTTATCTTCCTCCAGAATCCTCTGATCTAAGATTTTGCTTTCACAGGGCGATCCCAACGGCTCGATTCCGACAGTTGAACCGAGGATCATGCGACCCCGGTTTGCAGTAAGCCTCTTCTTCCGCTGTCCTGAAACGTCTTTGGCATTAACTCGCCTTTTCTAGCCCTATGTTCCTGAAACATCTATTACATTCGTTTCCAAGACTTCTGTCGATCCAAAAGGTGCAAGTCCGCCTGGGAAAGCTGCCAAACTTGATATTGGAGCGCCGCCTACCACGGTAGATACAACATCGAAGGTTGCGAAGTACATGCTCAAGAAACGCGTTGAACACGTTCAAGGTTGTCGGGTCATCAAAAAGAAGGACATGGTACACAATGATACAATGCCAAAAACCATTAAAGTTGATCCGGAAACCTTTGTGAGTGCTCCCTATATTTCTTCCTTCCTTTCTGTCTTTCCGCTCCGCAATTTCTCTTTATGCATACTTCTGACCACATCTTCTCATTTCCCAGGTGGTTTCCCAGGTCGTAAACAATGTCGACGTACCGTATGATGCCCCACCGGCAACCTCGGTACCATTGGCCCAGGACTACTTCGTTTGTTGATCCTCATTTAGAGCGGTGGAATCGAAAATGTCAGACAAGGAAAGAATGGAGGAATTTCAAATTGCGATGATTTGTCCACTGCCTTTTTCAAGGCAGTTTATAAATTGCAGAGTTTTCGGCTTTCGTTTTGCTTCGAATCTAATCTCTTCGTTCTGCAACTCTTCCCAAGAGCCCTTGTAAAGCTACCACAGCCATATCGGAATTCTTTAGATACTAACTCAATAGACCTCTTGGCTAAATCAGGATAATCGAATTCGTGACTTAATAGCTTTAACTTGGGAGAGATGTTTTGGATCATGTCTTCATAGATCCAAACCACATCATGAATTTGAGAGCATGACTCCCGAGGTCCGAATAACTATTTTTTTTTGGGGGGGTGGGGATAGAAATCTAATTCTAACCAAGAGAATGCGAGTGCTACGAAGTCGATAATTTGGGGTCCGAGACTTGAAACAGTTATGGATTGACCAAACGATAGAATAGATTGACAGGCAGCAAAAATATCATAGAACCACCGCAAGGCACAAGCAAAGAATGAAGGAATATGTGGTCAAACCGGCGTCGGGGACACAAGTGTCGTGGCAGGAGTCGCAGGGGCCGCAGAGGCCGCAGAAGGCTGGGATTGCGTAACAATGCGTTTCGGGTCGCAAACGACTTCTCTATCGTTCATAGTGTGGACTGGGTCATTATACATTCTTTCCATTCGGGTATTCAGTTTGCCGCCCCATCGGATCACAATATCTTTGCTTTTGAATAGCTTGATACAATGGGTGGCATCGATAACTTTGCTAGCGGTACCAGAGTCAGTGGCAACGGCCAGATCTTCCAGCTCTTTCACATTAAACCGGGCCGTCAATCCGGCCTGGATGCCCCATCCGATATAGCAATTCTTTTTAAACTCCGTCTTTGTCTTGTCCTTCTTGAATTGATTGTTTCGTTTCACTTGTATGGGGGGTTTCAGCTTTGTGTCGATGGGACCTGGGCCGTTGGCCTTCCGTCGTTTTTCTTCAAGTTCTTGCCGGTCTATTTCCTCTTTAGGAATGCCGGGCTCGTTACACGTGCCACTGGGATCATTGGTGTATTGATACAAATTGTAATCAGCTTTGGTGAAGTCGAAGTAGGCATACTTGCGAGCATACGGGCCAGTTTTGGCATCTCCCTGTCCTTTAACGGGAATGTAGATCCCCCGCAGAGGATAAGTCAGGTCCACCCAGAGGAACACATCTGGCTCTGTATAATTCACAGTTTTGTCACACTCGAGGCTGTCTTTGTGAACGTTATCATCGAGCTTCCGGTCTGTGGGCTTCTTTTCCTCTGGATGGATGACTGGCACCAATCTCGACTCAATTTGCGTGGGGTCGTTCACGTATCGTTCAGCTTGCTCGTAATTCCACGAGCCCTCGATGCGCTGGAGGCGTTGGATGTTTTGAAAGCTGGGCCCCACCATCGCCGTCAGGTTGCGGAAGCGCTGGAAGACGTCCTTCTTGTCCGCTTTGTACAATTCCATCGCATGGCCGCGGCGGTTGTTGATGTCAAGGGTCGTATGGTGCTCGGACGTCGTGTGGTCATGCTTCACGGCGTAATTTGTCACCACCTCGAGTAGAACCCATTTCTCGAACTCTGCCTCAACTCTAGGCTCAAGCCCTACAAGGGCCTGGTCGTAGAACCACTTGGCCGAGTTGTTTGGATCCGGACGGCCTTGCCATTGGACCTTCTCAAGGTCGGAGCCAGAGATCTCGATGATTTCTCCGGTCGGAGGGTTCGGACTCGCCATTTCGAGTGGGTCGCAACACTTGAGAGCGTGTGAAAAGGATGGTGGAAGGAGTGGATTCAACTCATAAATGGTGGCTGGCAAAGCTCTATTTGTACTCACTATCTGCAAATCTGTACTGGTATTTGCTGGAAATTACACTACATTACACCATTTTGACGCGTAACGAAATGAATATTACGCAGTCCACAGCAGCTCGGGTGGTTACCGCCTAATATATTTCTTTTTTTTTTCCTTTATTCATTTGCCACGTCAGCTAGATCGTATGTAAAGGCTGATCCCAGAATATAAGAAATGTGGGTAGCACCCGTTTTATTCCTGTTACCCTCTATATGTCCCAGATCGCCAATGTTCTCATCATGCAGCTTGAGTGCAAGGGTGGGAATCGTACCTCATGGGTCTATCTTTTAGCTTCGGTGGGCTCAGCCATAGCCAGAATACGAGCCTAAAAACCCACGTCCATCTTCTCCATGCACCATGCTGATCTACGGCCAATCAATTCGGGATACTTGTTCACAGATGCGCCGTCTCTTCTGGGTCGCCCTGGTTCCACTTCGATAAGCGAAGTTCAAGAAGGCAAGTTTATTGACTACCAGGGCTTTGAAACAAAGTTTCAACTCTCATGCACCTGTCTCCACCATGAGAACTAGAGTGGAGAGGTCTCCTAGAGACTCAATTATGCCGTGTTACAGTGTGAAGGGGTAAGGTGAACAGACGGTGAGGCATCCGGCTTATAATCCGTTACCTAATATTATTGTAAGGGCCGAGGAATGTGGACTGAGGAAGACAGCGAGGCATAGGTGGATCTCCTTGCCTCCTTAGGCGGATGTTTCGGGGCCTGCCCTATGGCTCCGACTCCGAGCATTCAATGCAGTAGAGCTGCTTGGGTAGCACTTGAGCGCTCTCTATGGAGAGAGACCTGTTTTCTCAAGTGCACGATTTCTTGCTTCGTTTGAGAATATAGCACGTGAGTCACTAGACTTCGGCATAACCCATTCTAAGCCGGACCTAACCTAACCCAACCTAACCCAAAATAGGTTTTAGGTCTATTAGTTCGACCTAATAATAGATAGGTTTTAGGTTATAGATAATAACCTAAAACCTATTAGATAACCTATTAGGGCCCTAATATAGAGTAAACTAACTAAATAGCCTTCTAATATATAACTATATAAATAATATATTTTTTTCTTATAATATTAAGTATTTTATTTATATAGATAGCTTTTCTAGAATAAATAAAGACAAAATAATAATTAAATTAGGATATATTTCTCTAATATTACTTAAAATCATTATCTACTCTGCTCTTATATTTCCTCCTTAAGGCCTATATCTAAGATATAGTCTTTAGTAACTATAGCTCTATTATCTCTTTATCTATATCTATTAAATAAAGAGATATCTCTTATAGTCTATTATCTACTCTCTTTTCCTCTTTCTCTTCTTTCTCCTCCTCTTTATTATTATTAATTAAATTAAGCTTAGTATCCTCTATATAATTATTATTTTCCTTTTCTACTAACTCGGTCTTAGCTAATATAAAGAACTACTAGAGCTATTTTACTTTAGCTTCTTTAAGATTAAATCTTATTATATATAGAAATAATATAAGCTCTTTAATTATTTCGGACTTTATATAACTATAGTAATAGTAATAAATATCCTAAGTAGTATTAAAAAGCTATTTAATACTAATATTAGTTACTAAAATAGAGAGAATATTATAAGTAAATAATATAATTATAGGAATATAAGATTAATTCTCCTACTAGAATTAAAAAGATTTAATATTAATTAAACCTAGTAATATAATTAATAAATATTATTCTCTATAGAGAAGAAATAGATTATAAATATACTATTATTAAGATATTAAGTTATCTTATTACTAACTAGCTTTATAGATATTTTATTATTTTTTAGTATTTTATTTAATCTAGAACTAAAAGCTATTATTAAAGTATTAGTCGATCTTTAACTTATTATAAAATACTTTTAATATAGAATTAATAACGCTTAGGATAATTTCTAGTAGATATTATATTAATAAACCTTTTAATTATTAAGTAGCAAGAATTAAAATCTACTATTAGATACTAATATTATTGTAACTATAAAAATATATCTTTTAAGATTATTAGTTTAAAAGTAGTATTTATTAAGTTTTAAATAACTAGCTATAAATATTTTAAATATACCTAATTTTTATATAATATACTTATATTTAAATAGTATCTCTATTTTAAAAGAAGCGATTAAAAAAAGGTATTATAAAGCTTAAGATAAGATATATTATAACCTCCTTTATCTTTAAGAGTTCTATTATATAGTTAAAGAATAGTTAAACGATTTATAGAAAATAGTCGATTTAATACTATTTTTAATTATTAAATAATATCTTTTTATATAATAAAATATTAATAATATAGAATTCTACTAAGTCTTTATATCCTAGATTAGAATAAACTAGGATCTCTTTTCTTAAAGTTAGAGAAAGGCTATTTAATATTAAGGGCTTATATAGATATATATAATAAGATAGCGGATTTTATTTAAGATATATAAGATCCTTTATATATAATATTAAATATTTATCTTTACTATAGATAACTTCTAATTAGTCTACTTTATTTTTATATTCTTATTTAGAGGAATTATCTTTAGATAATTAAAGAGCTAGTTTAAATAAAGCTAGATAATATAGGTAAGATAGGGTATTTAAATTACTATTATATTATTAAAGAGCGTTTATTATATAGCTCTAACTATTATTTTATTATTAGTTATATTATTAG
>JANFQT010000234.1:0-18633 GCA_025586815.1 Penicillium glycyrrhizacola
GATTCATTCGGCTTTTATTCTAACTACAGTAGCACAGAACTGAATGTTTCTCTTCTTTGTTCGGACAGTGGGATTCTGAGGGAATCTGAAATACGCAGTCAACATTTACCACCCAGACTCACCGAATCGGTTCACCAGAATGGTCCATGGGTCATGTGATTAGCCTTTACAGGGAGTATCTAGAGCCAGAGGTACCATCCTGACTTTAGCCGGGACTTGAAGGGGACTTTAAGCTCACCTTGGCCGTCCATGCGCAATTCAAGCCATGCCCTCATCTTAATAGTCGTCTTCTTGCTAGTGCTACTGCTAATCCCCGTGAGTGCGATGACCCCACGCTTTGGCTGGCCAGTAGTCTGTGATCCAAAAGTTAACTCCGCACCCTCTGCCGAATCGAACCAGATTCTCAAGAATGCAAACCTCACTAGCGGCTTTATCTCCCATCTTTAATCATGCTACCTCCTCGATTTGGAAGCCTTCTTCGGTCAACACGTTCTCTCCCATAACTCTCTCGATCGCTTGTGAGCTTGCACGTTCTAGATCGAGGTCATATTGGAGGACGATGCTCAAAGAGTGGTTTGACTAGGGCATAAGAGACCTAGGAACGCCAGTCGAGATCTTGAGAGCACTTATAGACCCGAGATCACTTCAAATATTTTCGGGAACTAACAAGGAGATCCATATTATGGTATGATTAATACTCTTCGTAGTGCTATAACGCGTTCTAGATTTTCAGCTCGTACAGTTACGTCAAAGGCAGAAAGGCACAATGTTCTGTTAGCGACCAAAAGCCCAAGATACTATAGCTGATCCATGTTTCGGCGAACATATCCGGAATCCATTGCTACTATGATTCCTATCACAAATTCTAGACAAAAGGATGAAATATGACCTGAGAGAAGGAAAATAAGTTCTTGTCTATAGCTTGCAAACCAGATAGCTTGCAAACCAGAAGCGAGAATTTTGTATTTCATGCAGTTTACAACCACGGCCCATGGAAATCGTTAAAAGAGTTTGAGTTGCTAAACCAACTACGTCAAAGCCCCGGTCGCACCTGGATAAGTATTTCTAAAGCCTCGCTTCCTTCAACCCAATGGCCGGTAAGAGTTCTGCCGATTACAAGAAAAAACACTTTTTGCAGGCTGAAGAGCGCCAGGGAGAGGAAGAAGGGAGACGGAAACGGGGTGAATAGCGAGGGAAGCAGTAAAGGGAGCCACGAACGAAATATGCGGAACTCCGTTGCTTCTGCCGCAGCTTACTTTCCTGACCGTTGAGTCGAAATACCGTATCCCTCGATTACCGGGAACGTACCTCTTCCGCCAGGAAAATACTGTGCCACACGACAGCCCCATGAAGGAAATAAATTTTCTCCAGGTCGATCGACCCCAAAAATACAGACACAGCAGACCCTTGAGTCCTGCGCAAAATATGGTATACTTGCGCTTCGCGAGAGACATCTTTCCACAGCCCCGACGCGGTTCCTTTTCCGACCACAGTGTAGCCATATACGACACAAGTTTGAACGGCGCACCGTAAGCCCCGCAATCTCTAAGGGGTGTGCATCTGTCAATGTTTTCGTCCAGTTGTGCCTTTAGTAAACGCACCAAATCTTCTGGGGTAATCGGATGATGAAGATCGTCTTTGCTTCGACGATGGCGCATCACATTCGGACAACAGTCGTCTAGAATACCCCTACACTGTAATCCGGGTAAACAGCGTTGGGTGCAGAATTTCGCATCGCGATCTTGGGCCTGGTTAACTTGGTGGCTCCCCGGGTGCCGTTGACGACCGGCGCGTTGAACAGATGGGGAGGATGTAACTTGACTGACTCCCTGTTTGCGGCTTGTTGCTTGGTTAGAATCTGAGCCCGATGAGTCCGGCGACTGAGACCGATGCTGTACACCCGTCGGTGCATAGCTGGCCGAAGACCTAGTGGACAGTCGACGAGCTGCTGATTGTGGAGAACCCGGTGGGGATGACGACGGTTCATAAGCCGAACCGGAATCTGGACTTGTATATTCCAGAACAGTGCTATGGGAGAGGAGAAGGGTTTGCTGAAGCTCCGCTGTAGGAATGCGAGAGCGAGTGTGATCAAAACTGGTCTTCCAAATAGGAATCTCTGGTCGTGCAGAATTTCTCTATTCCTGGCCGTGTGCGAGTGAGCGGAATGCTATCAGACACAGATATAGTGTCCTGGCCACAGAAGTCTTCGGTTGTTGGAAGCTATCTTCAACTTCTGCATTCACTTCGCTATTAGGATCACACAAGAAGTAATAAAGCGTGCTATAATCATCGTGTGGAACACGAAGGAGGACCCGGGCAATCCCATTGGTCACGTAGGAGTACTCGAGCCCTTCCTGTATCATCACGTGATACTCCTGGACAAGAGCGGAGCAGACAAGTAGCTCCGTATTGTACCTCAGCTTCGCTTCCTGGTCTGTCGGAATTTTGTTTGATCTGACTATATCCTTCTATAAGTTCATCGGTCGGAGCCCCATACGAAGGGTAGCGACAGAGAGCTTGTGAGGCGGCTTATACTCGACAGATGTGAGAGTGGTAGTGTTGTCGTCGACACGATGGATGCAGAACTGATCAGGTCTTGGGTGGTGTACACTTGACGGTTGGCTCGCATCCGCTTCAATAGCTTCGTTCTCGTTTAAGGAATTCGTATGATTGCTGAACTGGATTCCATCGCCGAGACCGGACTCGTCGCGAGCAGCGGGTAGTTTGCACAACTCGGTAATTATATCGTGCACATTCTCTTCCACGGCAAATCGCTCATACGCCTCAAGTCGCTGCCTATAGGCTTACGACAAAGTCGTCGACCTAATCCTTCTACCTCGTGCAAAGATGAGAACAAATGTGGCGGCCCCCCCTGGTGTCAATTGAATGTAGCTATAGACGGACTTGTAGAGCTCCAACTGTTGTGCTGAGCAGTCGGTCCAGTGTTCCAATCGCGTTGGGCAGTATTTCCCGGTCGGAAGGGGTATTTTCCCGGTAGTCGAGCGAGATGGTGTCTCGACTCTCAGCGGTCGGGAGAGCAGGTTGTGGGAATGGTGCAAGAATTCCACGAAAGTGGTCGGTCGGGTGCGCTCTTCAGCTTGCTCCTGTCTCTCTTTCTCCTGTCTGCCTTCATCTTCGGCTTGCTTCCGTCTCTCCTCTTCCTGCTCCCGCCTCCTTTTCTCTCGTCTTCTTTCATCTTCGGCCTGCTTCTGTCGCTCTTCGGCCTGTCTTTGTTGCTCTTCGGCCTCTTTGCGTCTCTTTTCCGCCTGCAGAAAAAGAGCCTTGTAATCTGGCGAGTTGTTGTCGGCCATCGATGTGTCGGAGGGGAAATAGCTTTTGAGACAATCGCGACAGGTCTCGATGGGTCGGTGCTTGATCCAGGAGGCTGATGTCAGCCGATCACGGTGCCCGGTAGAAGTATTTCCCGAGAAATGACGTAAGTAAAAATTCTTCCACTGTACTTGTACAGAAAAGAACTCTGAAGTAGGATATGTCCCCATGAGGTGCGGTGTGGTGCATGCCGAGTCATCTCAAAGCAGTAATTACATTTGGCAGGTAGAGTGCGATCTTGATTCTACCAAAAAGTGGTTAAACAGGGGGGTTAAGAAGGGGGGTTAAGCAGAGCGGTTAAGAAGAAGGGTGGTTAAGAAGAGTGGTTAAGAAGAGTGGTCAAGAAGAGTGTGCAGATCTAGCGCAGCCAAGGATAATATAAATGGCAAGATAAGGCCCCTCATCTAGCTCTAACATGTGGTATCATCCGCAACGTGGGGGCAAGGGGCTCGATATGCTGAACTCCGCATATTCCGAACTCCAGGACTATTCCGGACTCCAGGTCTGGTCCGAAGGTGGGAATGCGCATCATTCCCCCTTCCTCCGACTTGCGCCGTTTTCCCTCTCTCCGGTCATAGTAGATGTCGAGGAACAATTCTGTCCATATTGAGCCCTCATGTTAAACGACACATGGACGCACACAGTCTCCCAAATCCTGGGCTGGACTTATTTCATCCTGTGGTCGCTGTCTTTCTACCCGCAAGTCCTGCACAATCACCGCCGCCGCTCAATGGACGGCTTCTCTGTCGACTTTGCGGTGCTTAACATCCTCGGTTTGACCGCATACACAATTTCCAATGCCTGCTTCCTCTTTTCGCCGGTTGTGCGGGCCCAGTATGCCCAAAGGCATCCCCAGGGCGCCGAACCGACCGTCCAATGGAACGATTTTGTCTACGCCCTCCACGGAGCCCTGGTCTGTTGCCTGATTGGCAGCCACTTCCTCTATGCGAGGTTCTGGAACTTTCAGTCCAAGTCACAACGCGTGAGTATCTTGGCTTTCGTGGTCATTTGGGCCTGCGTGGGGGTGGTGGCCTTGGCCATTCTGTACGTTTGGGTTTCAGCGTCGTGGGAATGGATTGACGTGGTAAGAAAGCATGCGGCGATCAAATCACTACTAGCCCGATATGTGCTGACTCTCATATTCACATAAGGTCTATGTGGTCGGCATGATCAAGGTTTTCCTAACCGCCGTCAAGTACACTCCCCAGGCCGCAATGAACTACTTAAGGCAGTCCACGGCAGGGCTTTCCATTGTCGCGATTCTGCTTGATCTGACGGGTGCTGCGCTGTCGTTGATGCAGCTGGTGCTGGACTCTTCGTTGCAGGCGGACTGGTCGGGTACCACCGGAAATATTGCCAAACTCCTACTGGGAAACATTACCGTCCTATTCGATCTCATCTTTATCTTCCAGCACTTTGTGTTGTATCAGGAACAACCGGCGGAGAGGAAGCCAGGGCTATCAGAGCATGATCCGCTCCTGGATAGTAGTGACGAGCCATAGATACACACAATCATATGGTCTGAATTTCTCCCTATGTCTGCGACATGTATGAACCAGCAATGATGCAACTTGTATTCGAGGTCCGTTCCCTTATGGAGCTGAAAAGGTTGGGAAGAACGAAACATAATAATCCACCTCTAAATAAGGCAGTGCGGAATGACCTCCAGTCCATGACCAGACGCTCATGCATTTCGACTAATCTATACAGTGAGCAGCAGCGGTAGCGAATGTAGTAGTGAGTACCACACGAGTCGATGAAAAGCTTAAGTGACACTATAGCTCCATGTATCACACGCGAAGCGTTATTCTGTACTACCGGACAGTGTTTGATATATATATATAGTCAAGCACAGGCAGGGCAAAATATGTTCTTCCCTCATTTATGGTTTGTTCCAACCTCTTCAACCACCGAACTTTCAATCCAGATACCCTCAACCACCGTATAGACAAAGCTTCTTCAAGGATCACCACATCCCACCACAGGCAAGCCCTATGGAGCGGTAGCGCCCATGGCAGTGGAGTCCTCCCGCCATTTCACGGGAAAAAAGGAAGACACTAAAACCTTCATCGGGTTAATCTCTGAGCCCATCGATTGGAGAGCCTGGAACAGTCTCGTTTGATAGGTATGTGTCGAAGTCTTTGTTGATCTAGTACTTGCGAAATGCAACACGAAACGCACAGGCAGTAATGAACATCAGCCCGGCAACTACTGATCACATCACGACCAGCAAAGGGTCTCTCGCAAGGGGTGATAGTGCCATGCCTAACAAGTAACCGAGCCCTGCTGTCCCGATATAACACGCCTGCAAGATCGACTTCATGCTTTTTGAGGCGTGGGAATAGGTATACTCAGAGCCCGTGGGCCAGCAGAACACTTCCGCTAGTGCAATGATGATGAAGGTGGGGAGCTGCCACAGCACATGGGTGCGGTTTGGGACCTGTCCGCTGTCTGAGGCCCCGCACGCAAGGGGGTGCGAGTAGCAGGGACCCGTACGATAGATAAAAGCCTGCACCACGGCCGAGTACGCCATGGCTACGGACATGATGACAAAGCCTAGTGGAATCCGGTCCACTGCGTGGAAGGCAATTCTGCGCTTCTGCAAGAATGGATACAGCTGTTTCTGGACGATGAGTCCGAAAATCACATAGGCTATCGGGTTCGCGGATTTGATCAGATCGTTAGGGATTCCGTGGGTTTCCACTTGCCCCGCCTGCGAGATGGATACCTGGGCTCCTTCTCCCATACAAACCCAGAAGATTGGCCATCCAATGCTATTGGGGTTAGACGAGCTCTACATTTCGCAACGCGGATTCCGGTGGTTGGGTAGGGGAAAGTAGTCAACGCACCAGATTTTAAAAGCTGACAGGGCATCCCGCAGCTCTGCAATAACTCCTTGTCCCAGGGGACCACTCGTCCATGCGTCTCTAGTTGATATTGGGGCAGAGCGGCGTTGAGCTTGAATCCCCCCCGGACAGCATACCACAAGCATCGAGCAGCACGAGGCAGCTTAGAGCCTTGGACGGGCGGATGGACTGGCCCAAACATCATTAGACCTATTGACACAGCTCTATGAGAAAGATTTGCAAGACGCACCGAATCTGGATTTCGCTACCTGGACGATAAACACGCAAAGGATGACCGCACAGAGATCCAGCAGATAAGCCGACGAGAACCCGATGTGTTTTTCCATCAGCGTGGTGGCGATGCTGCCCAAGGAGCCGACATTGGCCATCCTAGCCGGCCACCGTCATTACCTGAAGTCTCCCCGTCTCTGCATAATGCACATGGTTACCTACCAGTAGTAAAGATTATAGATATACTGGATTGTGAGTTCACGGTCTTCCACAACCCGTTCGCCCCGATTGGTGACTCTGATTCACATCTCATGCTCCGTGTACTGATCCGCTGTTGTCTGATCAGCCTCAAGGTACGTCCTCCATATAGTTGCGCATACCGATGAATGGCTGAACGGAAGCTTGAACCCCTCCAAGACCGATAGCAATGAGTAGGCACCCACGACAAAGCCAGGAGATGCGACCCCGGACAAAATCTCGGAGGGAAGTGAGGTTGCGAAGAGGATAACCGACCCTTTGGCATAGATACTGGAGGAGAACAGAGAGAAGGAGTCAGCCCATGATGCGACACATGAATCTCAAGAGAATACGAGGCACCCATCTACATACCCCGTGAATATTTGAAGAGCCCTATACCGGCCTAGGCATCCATCGACCAGGATGGAGGTCGGTAGCGGGAGAATATTCACCAGCACGGTGAACGCCAGATTCACCATAGTCGCTCGAGATTTGCCTAGACCCATTGCTCCCGGGACTAAGTCATTCGGTCTATTCTGCAGATAGTTTTCTGGGGTTGTGTTTCGTCAGCGGAGGCGGTGCCCATGGCGCTGAGACTTGGAGAGCATATACTGACGAAAAAGAGTTTGCGTTCCATAGTATGAGAATCGCGCGGCCATTCCTATAGTGGCCGCCAACCAGACTCGCATGGGAAGAGACTCTGACACATGGCGTAAGTTACAAATCTCGTCGTCGGACGCCAGACTGCCCCCTGGAGCGGGGGCCGTAACCCCAGACTCAATTTTAACTTCAACCTTTCCTACGGGCTCATCCATGGCGGGGTTTCTTTTGTTTTGGAAACCCTGGACGTGAGTTTGTTTCAGGGATTAAGGAGATTGGAAATCCGAATATAGGCAAGAGAGCAAGATCGGTGCTAGCTCGATGCAGGTTTATCGGCATGACATCGGAGTCGAAGCCGGAGTTCGGAGTATTGACACATCATCGATGCCGAGAAAGCTCCGTAAAATGACGAGGAGAGATTTAACTTCCAGACACTCTGACTGGTATCTATTTCAAGGAGAGGAAAGCTGTAACGTATCAGCACCAAATCTGGTAGTATAGACTCTTCTCCCGATGAGCCACTAGAACTCTGTGCCTGACATTTCACAGTCCACGTGGAGATTGTAGCTACCAGTCTTGAGCCGCTGCAAAGGGGAGACATAAATGAGTGCAGTGTGCTAACGGCTTTGGTGCAGCCTTTGAGACGGGAGGTAATCGATAAAATCCGAGGCTTGTTTCCAATTACCCGATCAATGCTGGTGATGGATGCCGGCTCGGACACACCCGTCAAGGCCACACTGGACCCAGCCAATATTAGCTCCATCTGCACATGTGTGGGCGATCAAAAAGGCCAGCAAACCGTCCTTTTTATCATCGCCAACCGAGAAGGGTATGTGGTTCGCAGTGACCTATTCCAGGATCGACTGCGCGGTTGCCCAGGGATCCAGAAGGTGGTCAGCCTCGTCAGCCCCCGGCAATTCGTCGGTTTTCTTCCAGCCACGGCCCATGGTTTGGCAAAACTCGTCGGGTTGGCCGTTTGCTGCATCCTGGCCGATGGTATGGACGCAGCCTCCTATAGACAGCTGTCAGATCACATGCAATTGCGGCTGCGAGAGAGGCTCTCATTGCAGTGACAGTCACCGGCGACAATTCCCCTACACAGGCTTGCCGTGGTCGGTGAGGTCCGCCCGGCTCATCTCTCTTCGCGATTCTTCCAGGCCGCTCGAGCCCTGGGGGTCGAGTTAGTAGCCCTAGGGCCCCGCGGCTATTGGCTACAGGATCCAGAATCGCGGAACGACCCAGACCGAGAAGTCTTTATTGAATTGGATCTGACGGTGGATCCTGGCCTTCCGCATCGGATTGTGACTACTATTCAAGACTACGCTGGCGAAGTCGATGGAATAAGTACAGTGACTGAATATCTTCTTATACCTGTCGCGCAAGCCGCCGAGGGACTGGGTCTCCCCACCTCACCATCCATGTCGTTTAGCAAGTCCGTCAATAAGTACCAGACGCGCTTGGAGGACAGCCCGAGCTCCTGCCGTCTGGTCTCGGGTCTGGATGCTTTTCAATCTCAGCTAGCATATGAGGAGGAAGGAATACTTCCTCCGGGCCCGCCGTGGATTGTCAAGCCCTGCAATGGCTGGCATTGTCTAGGGGCCACCAAGGTAGCCACGAAGGAGGGGCTAGTGGCGGCTGTGGAGAGAGTCGCCAAATATGCCGCCTACAGCCGAGATGGACCAAATGCAGAAGATCCTCAATGGCAGACCAACGTGTTGATTGAGGAGTACTGCGATGGACTGGAAGTCGACTGTAATTTCGTCCTATGGGACGGTCAGATCCTCTTCTTCGAGGTGATTGGTAACTTTCCTTGTGCCGGTGACACCGTGGCAGAGGGCATGCAAACCACGGAGAATTTCAAAGAAACACAGCTAGTGTTTCCCTCGGCTCTGCTACCATCGGAGCTGTACACGCTGAAATCCTCTCTTTACGACGCTATTACGCGTCTGGGCTTCCGCTCCGGGGTCTTCCATGTCGAGGCTCGGGTGGGTGATTCGAGTAACCGGTACCGAGCCGCGGAAGCCGACGAGACGCTGGACTTGCGTCCCAGACCGAAGCCTGCGGCACGCCGTGCGACAGTCTTCCTGATTGAGACCAACGCCAGACCTCCAGGCTATGTGGATACCTGCGCCAGTTACTATGCAAATGGGGTTGATCTGTTTGCGCTCCAAATCCTGATCGCACTCGGAGACGAATCAGGTCACGAGCCTTGTCCCAGCCATTCCATTCTCGTCCCCACGTTGTGGTCTCAGCGATCCAAGCAACAAAGGCCGGGATTATCGCGTCGGAAGACCCTCGGAAAGATCTTGTCCAGAAGAATCCCACGTTGATGCGCAGTGTGGTGCATCATGTCATGAGTTTTGGCGAGGGTCATCGGATCCAGAATCCGCGGTTAGACACTACACCATGGCTTTCAGCGTTTACTACATACTCACTAAAGAATCGTGCGGACGCATTGAGATTATGTTCACAGGTTAAGAGAGAGTCTGAGTGTGAAATTGTTTAGGTAGACTGAGCCTTGCTTATTTGCGCCCTTCCATTGCGAACCCTCCAAAGTAAAACAAAGTTCTTCAAAAGTCTTAAATCTTCTTTAACGAGGTCATCTTCGTTTCTTTCAACACTGCATTTGACCAAAAGATGCCCCAAAATCTGTATTCTGGAGCAGTTGAATCCCATCCATATCCAAGGAAAAAAGCCTATCGAAGTCGACGTCGAAGTTGCGCTCAGAATCTCTATAAGGCGCGGGAATCTTCAACCGCGGCTCCAGGATCTCATCTAGAATACGAGTGAAAACAGCTGCAGTCCGGTTAAAGTAAGTAGAGCTTTCCTGTTCAGGACGGGCCGTGAGCTCCAGATGCGAGATGAACACACTCAGGTTGCGAATGAGAGACGCTTGGGATCCCGAGTAGAGCATCGGCCGGCCTGTCTGGGCCTGTTTTTGCAATGCTCGAATTAATACGCTGGCGCCTGGAATCCCATAAAGAAGAAGCTAGCCAGACTCGTACGTTAGTGTAAGTAAATATCCACGGGTTTGAAAGAGACGCTCACTATCCAGGTGAGGTCGCGTTGAATGGCAACCGATTGCTCCCACTGTCGGCCCAAGATCAAGACGCTGGAGAGTATCGTTGCACTCACATCAAGGTGGGAGGCACCCGTTTCTCCTGAGTCCTTGCTCAAAAGGCTCTGGACCAGAAACTCATTATATAGGTAGGCCAAGTAAGAGATGAGAAGCATCAATTTCACACTGGCAGGCAGATCTGTTCCCCAGCACTCTAGTGTGTAATGAAGATGCTCGGGCAGCGAAATCCAGGCTTCATTGTAGCGACGAGATACAGTCCTAACAGGCAGTCGATGAGTATGACAACACAACCGCTTGTGCTCGGACATCGGTAGTAAACTTACATCAATAGATCGGTCCGTTCCGGGCTTGACTTCTGCAAAGAAAGCTCCAAGTTTTCTTCTCGAAATGTGCCGACGATGAATCGCAATCGTATCCAGGTCGCTCTTTGGTAAGCCTTTCCCATATTCCACCCCTGGGGATCCAGGGAGGTCTGAGCAGCATCCAGAATCTCGGGGTCTCCTGTTAGTACATGATCGCCAATGTCGAGCGGGAGACAACAATCTGAGTGTCGCCATGAAATTTGTGGCGGACGTCCAAGAAAGGTCGCAATACCTTTATCGAATTGATAGGCGGCCGCGAAGAGCCTTCGTCGAGATTCTAGAATGAAGAGCGGCAGTGCCGTCGAGCTAGTCGTGTCTCTATGCACGCCCAATTCAAATATATTCGTCGCGAACTCACCACGACGCTGCCAGGTGATCGAACCTAGAATAAGCTCCCCGTCAGTGGTGACTGCCTTTGAGCGGAATCCGAAAATGGGACCCACTGGAATCACTGAACAATAAACTCGTCCGCAACTCTTACTTTTCCGCCCTCCAGCCATAATGGAAAGTTACTCTTGACCAGAATAGCCATTCCCTACGTTTAACCCATAGCATGTTCGCGTTCCCGCTCGTCAAAGATACGGGGGCGTTACTAAATGCGCGCTGGCATTGGACGACGCGCGTGAACTGCTGGATCTGTTGCTCGGTGGCCGATGGGCCATGCGGTGTCCTACGACCACTACGATTGACCGGTGCGACCCAGCAATGCTGGTCACGCCAGTGCTTACGTATAGTCCTAGCTTTCCTAGCGATAAATTGATAATACTGGGTCTTCTCACATAAAATGTAATCTAGATGAATCGGTAAATTGGCGATCGGGCTCGTTACCGCGGTCGGAGCTTGGCATTCGTTACATTGTTCCGTACGGTCCCAACGTTGGATGATATCGCCGATTCGGCCGGCGTATGTAAATGACCTTTTGTGGTTTTGCATTAGAAGCCTTGAACCCGATTGGGTCCCAGACATAAATCGACGTTGTGGCCCGGCCCATCTGCGGCCACTAAAGTCTAACTATTTCAAGCACTTTACGCATCTTAACCAAGACGCTCAAAATAGGAAATCTTTCTAGATTTCCGCTCTTTTACGGTATCCTTTATATTAATAGGCCGAGATTGCGGTGATTTTGCCCCGATTCTCGTGACTTTTCTCGTGAGCTACTATAGAGGCTTAATCACGAGCAACCAAGAAAGCAAGTGGGGCAGAAGCCTGTAGATAAACTTTCGATTATGTTCGAGCCCAAAACCTTCATAACAACCGCATTCTTTTCCGAGCAGGCGGTTCCATAGCTCATCGAAACTCATTTGCGAAAGATTTAGAGGTTAACTACTAATCGGCGGAATCATAGTTCCCCGGTATTTGTGAAGCTAACTTTTCCCTACAACTTAAGTCAAAGGGTCCTATCATTATTATTTGGCAGGGGAAAACTATGCATCACGCCAAACATTGGTAGCGCATGCATCGAAAATCAACTGCAAGCCTCAACCTTAACACTAGAGAGAACTTTTCTTCCGACCCGCCCATCCAATTCTGTCTAATTCCCCCGCCGCCTTCACCATTAGCAATACTGTACGCATCTAATTCGCGTTCCCTAACCAAATCTCGTTTTGTTTCGTTTTATACGCGTTATTCTTGCTACTTGTTTGCGATCCTTCAGAATGTCTGACTTACAGTTGAGAGAGGATTCGAACCACCGTGGATCGCGTCCCAATCCACCACCTCCGACTGGCCCGCAACACCCTCCCCAACCTCCGTCCCCAGGGCTTCAAACCGCTTAACGACCCCTTCCCGATCACCCTTACCCATCTCCTGAATCACCTTAATCTTGACCTGCAAACGCCCAACTCGAATCTCAATACCGATAATATTCTTCTTCAGCATTTCAACTTAAGAGCCTGGCGCCTCGGGCCCCGTCCTCCCCTCTCTTCCCTTCGGGGTTAGACTCCAGTCACCTCGATGCCTCCTTGTGGTGCCAGGAGGATGGCATCAATCTTTCTCTTTCTGTAGGGCAACACCGAACAAGGCCGATCAATTCCAGGCAAAAAGAGTCGGAAGGTCCAGGGTCTTCGGAGTATCGGCGTTCGACCCCGCCGAAAACGCCAGTCTGGAATGCGACCTGGCTAGTCATCGACCCTACGAGAAGACATAGAGAGTGGACATATAGTACACAGTTTGTTTTACATTCAGACAAGGAGAAAGAGACTGGAACGAAAAGAAATCCGGTTGTTGCTTAGCGCTAAAAGATAGTGTAACTTCGACCTTTTCGAACCTTTCACTCGAAATCTCCCAAGCTAAAAAAACACCCCATCTAACTAGAATCTCAGATTGATATCAGCGCCGCATTCGACCAACGCCTCGACCATCGAAGCGTGCCCGTTTTGAACTGCAAGGTGCATGGCGGTCAGCCCGTGTCCATCCGCCATGGACACCGTCGCCGCCGCACCATGCATGAGCAACAAGCGTCCTACCCTTGCGTATCCCAGAGCGGCAGCCACGTGAAGAGGCGTGCGTCCGTCGTTATCCTGAGCTTTTACGTCTGCAACATGAGCCAGCAATACCGAAACTATCTCTTCGCTATTCAGAATCACGCCCTGATGCAACAAAGTTCGGCCGAAAGCCTGCCCATTGCATGCCCTAGCGTTCGATTCAATCTCCAATGACGGGGAGAGGAGGTTCGGATCAAGCGGAAACGACGTGTCTGAAGGAGGGACGGCCTTTGTTCACAGATTGGTTTTTCGTAAATTCAGAAGACGAGGGAAGAGAGAGACAAGGGAAGGGTAATTACCACTGAAAAGTGCTCCTCGACTCGAGAGCTCACTGTTGAAGAGTCTCCATCGTGTACTGTTGACGGGGAACTGTATACCCTCTTGGCATATCCTGCCGAGGGAAGGAACCGGTGAGAGAGAGGATCATTAGGTTCCGTGGACGGTGGGTCTATCGGTTGATCGACTTCGACTTCTGGAAAAAGGCTTGGTAATATCGATTGAGGGTGCATACAAGGGTTTACACCGGCTGATGGCAATGGGCAAAATTTTTGTTGGCCGGACCGTAGGTCTGCCAAATGTGTTGAGGGGTTGGTGTCATTTCCTGGGTGTTGAAGACTTTGTCGCAGCCGATCATACTTTTCCAATTGCTGCTTGACAGACTCACCTGCAGATCCCAGATGAGGTTTGCTAACGAGGTGAAATGGAGCCAAGAGCGAAAATAACAGGAGAACTCACGATGTTTACGCTGTGCCTGCCGATTGCGTTCCCGTCGCTGGTCTTCCTTGGACATTTGAACAAGGACCCGCCTCGCTGGACGGATCGGTGTTTGAGGGTATCCAGACCCAGGAAGATCAGGGAATTTGGATGAGGGCATCGCCATTATCACTCGAGTGGTGGCTTCTTTATTCGAATATGACCGGAATGATTCCTATGCTGTCCGGCGCGGATGGCCGAGCAATGACGAGAACAAACAGTGGTTAGCACTTTCCTGGGCTTAAGTCGGGAGAAACCTGTTCTTAGAAGGATTTTATGGTATGTCCTAACAGCCGAGGGCCTTGTGCTGCGGCCGCCTTGCTAGATTCTCCAGGCGTGGTGCTATTGGAGCATCTAATACCCACTTCATTAACAAGCACCGTTACTTCCACTCGACGAGATGAATTCTTTCCAAGGAGATATGGGTGGGAGCCTCGGTGTACGAAGCCAAAGTACAGGAACCATCGGTAATTGGTACCTTTTTTACCCGGGTAGGCATGGACTATCGCCCCGTTGACCGATCCGCGCAGAGGTTAGTACCCCATCCACCAACAGCCCTACGATGGAAAATGCAAAATCTGACCGATCTGGTGTGATACGACGTCACAAACCAGGAACTGATGAGGGGTCAACGTCTTAGCTAACCAATTATAGACTAGCCCCATCTTTCACGTGCGGGCTATTGGGGGCGGGCAATTATGCCGGTGCAAGTGCGACGTGCTTTTTGTTAATTGCCCTTGCGGCCGCAGCTTTTCGCCATCCGAAGGCCAGAATCGTAAGTCACGCTTTGACCAAGAATTTGTCTCGTGAATATTTACTGTGTTACTGTGTCTTGGTCCTAGAGCATAGACAAAATATAATGTTACATTTGATGTGAGGTTAGTCATGTTACTCTCCAACATCTGGCCCCATAATGCTGGTCCCCAATTGTAGTTGGTGCCCCGCGCGATCACCCTTTAGGTTCACCATGGGTCGGAGACCCAAATACTCACGCAATATTCCCTAGTATGGTCACACGCATTTCAACGGCATATCCTTGCATCCTCTGAGACAAGGCTAGAACCACCTTCGGATAGGAAAGTTGCGAAAACCTGTTCGCGCCAGTCTCATCTGTCTACCATTTTCGATATCAACATCAGCCCATCTCCTAACACTCGGAGAGGCCTACCTACCTAGATACCTAGGAACTACATCCCGTAGTTCGAAACTACCAATGAACAACTACAACCCTGCCAGTTTATCTGTCTGATAAATGTTCGAATAACTATCGCGCTCGGATTTTCTTTTGGCAATTGCGCCCATAGCGGGTAACAAAATCTCGGGTTCAGTTTAGTTCTACCAATCAAGAAGCTCAATTCTCAACCGCACGCGATGTAACCCGGACCCTGGCTTAGACCTGAATTCTTTCCTTGGTAATTATCTTCTCCAGGAATCCTTGACTTGCTCGTGCTTCGGTTGAGGCGTTCCTGGCCCCCAGAAAAATACACAATGGATGGATGACGTCATTTACCCTAACCCCTCGCAGAATAACGTGATATGTGAGAATACAATGGACTTTTCAGATCCTCACGCCTTGTTTCTCGGTCCATACTTGGAAAGATGCTAATTCATGTTGAGATACACAGTAAATAATCCTTATCTACTGTATAAATAGATCTTTATCAATTTTGGAACGACCGCTTTAGGTTTAATACTGTATACACTGTATAAGGAACTCCTATCCACCGCTAGCTCAGCGCCCCCCAGTCTTCTCATCACTAATATCCAACAGCTATTAGAGTCTCTGCGGAATACGGCAATTTCATCCCAACCTAACGCTACTTTTTATTCGCGATATGATAGAAAGCCTGTCACTATTGCACCCACGTCTTGAAAGGCTGACACGGCTGGATATAGGAACGGAACTAATTCAATAATCTGCAAAAAAAGCCCTGGGTACATATATTTGCCTTGGCTCGTATGACAAAAAAAGGAGCATAAATGCTTCAAACCTTGATAAACTGGAACGAAACAGGGTTTCCGTTCAGAGGCTTGCAGTCCGTTCCGGTCTGGTCTTGATCAGGATTGAAGGTGTCGACCTCTTGGCCGGCGGGGCAATCAGCCGCACCATAGAAAACAAGCATGCCGTCAGCATCTAGAGCCAAAAGCTGGAGTCCAGCACCGCCGTTGCCGAGACCATTGTGGCAATCTTCGTCATCACCAGAGTAAGGGATAGCCTCGCCGGTACATTGACCATTCTGATAGACTGCGATGCGGTAATCGTTTCCAGCTCGAGTATTCAAGGCATTGGTGTTGTTGCGCTGTTCGACGTTCGGAATAGACGCTCCTTGCACCAGGGCGGCGCTTAGGAAGAAGCCGAGGGCTAGGTTCTGGAATGATTCCGAGTACATCCTGGTTTGCAGATTTGACTGACGATAAACGGCACTCCAAGAGGGTGACGCTGGTTGATATGGGCGTAAGCGGTTCTGAGACGTTGAGACCACTGATCGGAGTTGTCGAGATCGAGACTTTGGAAATCCTCGATACGCACACGAAAATCGTGATTTGAATCAGGTACTGGGGTCAAGTACAAGATGTCGTATTCTGTGTCGTTTCGATGCTCGAGGATATCTTGTTGGATACGATCAACAAACCGGACGTCGAGCGTTCCAGCGATCTGCCTTTGCATTTTGTGTGAGACGGAAATTGAATAAATTGAATATGAAGACAGGTAGTCGAAAGATTCCGAGAGTAGATGCAACGGGGATGGGGCAACCGTTTAATGTTTGATGCTAGGGGCGGTGGTGGCAAATGTGACGATAAGGCATAATTCCAGGAAACTTACCTACTTGCTCAGAGTATGATTGACCTTAATGAACATGAATGCGCCAACAAGACCATGAACCTTGACGCTCTTATACCCGAACATGTCGTTCCTTCGATGGCAGACCGACTGCACAGTCATACGCTAGTCAGCATGAAGATTAAAGCAGACATTGTACATTCCTGCTTGAATGCCCAGCTTGCAATAGGCTGCTAATCCGAAGCACTAGACCACAGCGGGACGGTGTTCACCGGTACACTCGTTATGATCAGGTTATAAACGACGTCGATGACTGTGCATGATAATGACATCATAACAAGTTGTTCCACAGCAAAGCTCTCGGTCATTGCGTGGTCCACAAATTCCTCTCTGTATTCCTGATAACATCATTCTTTGACGGCCTTGAGTCGAGGACATTGGAGTTGCCTAGAAGCTATTATCGGTTTTACTCAGGGGACCGGTGGGGCAACTCAGCCTCGTGCCCCGATGTAAAGTCTAACCAAGCTGAAATGACCACCCGGGGGAGGAGGGGGGGGGCGGCGGGCGCGGAGAGAGCACGGTTCTTGGCCCGTGACTGGACCCCGTAATGGAACTGCGCAGTACGGTTGGCGTAATAACGTAATTGGCCAACTTTCATAGGCTTGAGCGAGACTTTCATGCCAGATCTAGTTAGTCAACTGGAGAGACTTCCTATGTAGCGGAAATCCTCTGCTGAGTGGGTCTGATCAGGGCGGATCATGGTTTCTCTTTCCCAGAGCATAGGATTCTGCACGTGATCTGGTGACAGATCTGTCGGTTGGCTCTCGGTGGCCCACTGTGTTCCCGGTGGGTCGCCATCGATTGGTGACGGGTAGGTCCGTAATAACCAGCTCAACGGTTGGCGGTCCAATATTGATTTTAACGACCGCTATTCACCCCGTTTTACTGTCGGCATTTGCCGTAGACCTATAATACTAGGTTGGATTTAATCTTATCGATGCCTAGAGGTTGGTGGTCCTAAGCTGCCCGGGATCCGGGTCAACGCGCTGACCTCCCACGAGCCCCGACTCATCGTACCAATCATCATCGGAGCAGCCCGCATGTTTCAACCTTTCAAGTAAGAGAATTGTAACTACTTATAATGGATTTTAGCAACTTGGAGCATATTGCTGTCCGTGCGTTGCTCTAAGAATAACCCGTAAAGGTACCGGGCTCCCTCTTCGTTTTCCGTCTTCGAAATTGCTTGATGTTCTACTATGCCACCTAAGAGTCTACAACTTTATTGACACTTATTTGGTCACGGAACTCAAGGACCTGGCATTTAAGAAGTTCACAGCGGTCGTGATAAACTTAGGAAAGCCAAAAAATCTGGATAAGCAGCTCGCGGTTATTGATTGTTTATCGTTAGCATTTTCGAAGTCGTCCCTCCACGATAAGCTTCCTAGATAGCTAGGTCAGTACGCTGCTTAGTGCCTAGACAATTTACGTCTTTAGACCAAGTTTCATAAATTGCTTCAGGTATTTCTATCACTAAGCTATCGTATAATAGACACTTTGAACCCAGCTAATAAGGCTCCTTAGAATATCAAATGCCCTAAATACTATATCCCTCCTACGATACTCGCACTTGTTTTAAGGGGAACGACTACTAAGATAAGGGAAAGAGGGAGAGTAGAGGAGGGCATTACAACCCTTATTATTTCCCGCGTTTTCTTTTATCTACTTTTTGGACTAGCCCTTTTAGTATAGCTCTAGGATATATATATAATGATTTGGTGAATACACAGAAGCCGCTATAAGTAACTTAACTCGTCTACCGTATTTATACCTTATAGCAAATCCTTTATCTTCCATTTATCCCTACCTAGCTAACGTAACCGGTAAGCGAGTGACGCATGTAAGCGAGTGACGCACGCCACCTAAAACGCGT
>JANFQT010000235.1:0-18566 GCA_025586815.1 Penicillium glycyrrhizacola
ACTGACTTATCAAGAACTCCTACTATCCAGCCCTAATGCTAGTGACAGACCAGGATCAGCAGGTTGATAAAGATACACCGCAACAACTTATAGTGTTTTCCTTTGTATTTACAGGAATTGCCGCCTTCGCCGTTGATTTCTTCCGGAAATATATGTGGGAAATCTGGACTGGATGGACCTTCCTCGCTGTTGGTTGTGGTCTTTTCTCCGTGTGGGACCAATCCTCCTCAACAGCCATGACTGCTAGTTTCCAGGTGATTGCGGGATTGGCATTGGCACAATATTCAGCGTTCCTCCAATCCCAATGCAAGCCAGTGCTGCATCTGATGACGAGGGGCTCGCAATGGGAATAATGGTCGCATTCAGGCTATTCGGTGCCCATATTGGTCTTGCAGTTGGTGCCACTACATTCAGCAGTGTCTTCGCCAACTGGATTGACGGTCTCACATTACCTCCTTCTTTGGCATTGTTGAAAGACCCTAGTGAGGCTGTGAGCTTTATTCCATATCTACGACCAGCCGATATCTCTCCTGCTCTGCGGGACCTCATTCGAGAGGCATACAAGGACGCCATGCAGGCAATCTGGTATGAACTGGCAGCGTTTGGGGCATTGGGGATTTTGAGCTCTCTATTCGTGGAGGAATTGACTATAGAGACAGAAGAGCTGAGTCGGCAGCATTTCGAGCATGCGTCAGACTGAATTAAGTTGGGTGGTCAAGCGGGGGACTACCTAGGTAAGTCTGGGTCTGTTAGACTCTCAACGAAGTACATGCCACCGAATGAAACTTTTCGGAGGGATTATAAGATCTGGCTTCTTCAATTACATCTTCCCTTTCGCCCAGGCGCTATATCTACCAAGGGCGATAGAAAACTATGACTATATACCGCTTCTCATGATCGCTGGTCGTATAAAGACAGGGATGTGGATCTACCCTATAAATACTGCAATAGCTTCCTCACAAACTTTTCACCTGCCAAAACCCGTCTTTGAAATTAGTAGCCCAGGGTGTGTCAAATATAGACGGAGGAACTGGCGAAGGCAGGCGATCCCTTTTTGCGTGCTTTTCTGCAGTCATCCAAGGGTCATCGTTTTCCAATCGCAGACACTGAATCGTGATTTCTTTGGATAAGGTTCGTAGCCAATCAACGATATGACCTAACAGATCATACTGGGTTTGAGAACGGTGGGCAAAGTCGCTGTACCACTCCTCTCGAGCCCCTTCTTTCTCACAGCCGAACACTGAGATAAATTGTACCGTGCCGGTTTGCTTACTTTGATCAGATGAAGAATTATTGTGATTGTGATTGTCAATGGGCCTCCTCTGGCTTAGCCATCCTTGGCTCAGTGCTTTTATGGCAGACCAAGGACTGTGGATTGAATGTGTTCGTTGTTGTTGATGTGTAGTCCTGATGAATCGAGCATTAGCATTCTAGTCGCACAGGTGTACGGTCGGCGATCAAAAGACATGGGAATACCTCTTGAAAAGCGAAAAGGCATATTCAAATGACCGTTGGTCCAATTCGTTTTCCGAGACTTGGAAAACGGTGATGTCCATATCTCGACAAAGACCCATGAAGATTGGAATTGGACGAACAATCCGTCGATGAGATAACTCATGTACAGCATCTCCACACCTGTCTGAGAATTCCTTAATGAATTGTTGGAATTGTGCTCGAGTCTCTGGATCCTGGCGTTTGGACGCTTCGAGCTCTTAAATGACCGGCGTGTTATTAGCCTTCAACCCATAGCCAACCATGGAAATGTCACGTACCCATAAATAATGAAATGCGCTCACTATTCCCTCCCTTCTCTTGATCTTTGCCCCAGAAGAGGTGTGGAAAATCGCCCATTCTCCACAGTTTCCTCCGGAGATCCTCAAATAAACCGGCTACCAGTGAGTCTTCAAACTGGGCACGAAAAGAGATCCACTCATTATCGGAATTCGCGGGGTAGGCTTGCCGTTGGGGCAAATGATGTTGAGAAAGTGTTCCCATAGGATGCCAACCACCAGCGGGTCCGCCAGCAATGCGCTGAGGGGGGGTTTGTCTCGCTTGCCTCATGGATTCCAGATGGAGTTGGTCTTTGTCTTCCGAGAACGTCAATTCATTCACATTGTATTCAGGCTTAACGGGCGACCGAAAAACAGGGTGATTTGTTTCAAACTGTATAGCGATCGGAGTTGGAGAAGCATCAAATTGTTGTGGCGTAGTAGATTCAAAAGATACTTTATTGAGGTGGTTTGTGCACGCCGACACCACACCTACTGTATCTTTCACAAGGTCTGCTACGTGATGCCCGATATTGTGAAAACTTGCTTCTCGAAGTCGACGCAGATTACCCACCGCGGTGTTCGATTTCCAGAATAGCAACCCGATAAAGAATTGATCCTCAGAGGGGTAATCTGATTCCAGCCATTCTCCACAACAATGTATCAACTCGGACTCCTCCGTGGTGACATTGCTGGGGTATAGAGAAATTGTTGTCTCCCACTTGGATCTGAAATCTGATTTATGATCAATCTGAGCTGTAGACAGTGTATCAGAGAACTGAAATGAGACTATCTCGAGGGCACTGTCAAAGTTGAAGAGATTAGCGGGTAGAGTAAGCTGGATACACCGGTTGGAGATATTTTGTATATAACCCAGCATCATGGTAAAGCCCAAGGACGACTGGAACATTTTCCAGCCATGACCGCTATCCCACTGGATTAGAATGATCACTTGTTGACCTAGCGAAGCGGTGTCGACTGGGGCCCAATACAGCTGTTGAAAACCGGGAATTGTGGAGACAAACTTCAGAGATTTTTGCCATAGTATGGATGCTAGCTGCGACGGCTCTGAGATATTGACTCCAGCGTGGAAGGTGAAGTGGATGATACTAAGGACCGGAACAGCTGGCAGCTGGTCCGCTTCTTTTGAATTGTGGGCGATGTTGCTCAGACGGGGACTGCTGTCCACGAGTCCGGTGAGCATGTCGGACCGATGATATTAAACTTGAGCTGATGATGTGAAGTGAGAAGAGACTGGATTTGGGTAGACAGATTGTACTGGAGATTGGTGGGAGAGTCCAGGAGAGAGCACGGATTTCGCACACGGACTCCTACCTAGGTATGATTGTAGTGACTAATCGGACCCAGCACGGGTGGACCCGTGGACAGACTTTCATCCATGGATGTTCCAACATGACAAACGGGCTACAATTTCTAATGGGAAGTGGTGTGAGAATCCCTTGCCTGTTCACTTTCCATCCTGTGGCAGAGTATCAAAATCGGGATTTTTATCAGCTGACTGACTGAAACATGGGATTTTCTTTCAGACCCACTGGTGTTGTACCTCCATGACACCGGAAGATTGACCACTCCCTAGTGGTAATAGTCAAGACCCATGCCTTGAAAACGCCCGCGCCCGACAGTAGCAACAGAAGTAGCTCCCGTCCTCCGGAGATGCCGGTCCCGCGAAAGTTCGACGCCATCAAGGGGGACGAGAAGCGAACAATTATTGTAGCACTCCGCCAATGCGACACTTGTGAGAGCCAGTTGCGCTAATCGTTTGGCAAGAAAGTCATGCGATGTTTCGAAGCTCATTTACCGCGACATATTGAGCAAAGACGAAAGCTTCTACAATTCTACGGCAATAGGAGAGTGAGTCCAGAATTGTAGTAGCTCTCATGTCATATTGCGTCGCCATGTAGTATCCGGCTGTGATTGTTGTACCCGTCTTGAAGGAAAAATGTTTTTGATATGAATGCGCTGTATGAGACGTGACATTGAAAATAACTCTGCTGCAGTTTTCTTTTCGAAGTCACGAGCTAAACGTACCGCCCTACAGTGACACATTGTCTATTCTATGTACGAGAGGGAACCGAGAAGGCAATGTGTGATTCTCACTTTCAAGGTTGCAAGATTTGATTGAGTCCGCTTTTAAATAGCTGGCGCCCACAATGTATATATCAGTGTGCCGCACATATATACTTTCACACATAATTACATAGTAGGTGCCAAATGAAAGGTGTCTACTCTTCCCCAGCACTTCTTCCCATCTTCTCGGCGGCTCTCTGCTTCCCAACTTCAGTCACGTTAGGACTTTTCTGGGCGCTGTATATGAGCCAATTAGCATACAGAACAAATGGCTATCCCTAAACGGTCATACTCACGCCTTAAGCCCAGCTTCGACTCTGACAGGGTCTTTGTTTGGATCGCCTCTTGCCTGATATATTTCATGGCGAGGTTTATCACCGCCGAGCTCACTAAGCTTGCCTTGTGCATTCTGCTTTGCCTCTTCTGAAACTCTCGGGTTGCTTAGTGTGCTACAGGTATGCTTAGCTATGCTCGTAAGTTTTATAGTGCGCACTGCGATACTTACGCTTTGTACCCACGCATCTCGTTAACCCTTTCTTCTGTCGCCATTTTGTTTGGATGAGTGAGAGCAGTTTCAACGAAGTGATACTGAGTGAACTGAGTTAGAGTATGTGCTATTGACAGACAATTCTAGCGCTTAAATGCGTTACAATCATGAGCAGGTCGTCTCACGTCATTTCTCCGTCAACTACATCCTGCGAGGATTTCCAAGGTTGCTCTCCCTTATGATATAATTATAATGTATTCATCACATCACCTCGTAGTAATGAGGAATGTCCTGAGAGTCTTGGCCAGGTACATCAGGGGGTCTTATCTTTCATTAATTATTAATTCGTCCCTCGCGAGAGACATTGAAGTGGGAGGCTGAAGGAGCATTCGCATTTGCTATTGTCAGCCGTGAACCGCATGTGCAGCTTTACTGTATACTACGCTTCCGGTACCTCACTTCCTATACATTTAAGGTTCATGCAAGTAAGCAGCATTTAGAATTGCCAATATTCACAAGGCATGTCCAAATTATGGTTGTCCGTAGGACCAAGGTTGTCGCATCGTTCGCGTGGCGTAAGGCCTGATTGGGTTTTTACAACTTAGGCTTAGGGTTTACGTTCTCTCGGCTTCTAGGAGGAAAGACTTTGCGGCGAACCCCAATTTGTCGTGCACTTATCCCGGCCAACCCTATAGAGTCCGATCTCACCTCTTTGATCTTTGTTGTTACGCTCTGTACAGTAAATACATATGCAGTCAGCCAAAAGATTGATAGGAGATGCTAGTCTCCGGTTGAAGTACAGTTTCATAAGATACGGAGCGTCTACGACTCCATACGTTTACAGCAAGTGAACAATTGTTATGCAAGGTTATGTTTCATTGCCATCCATTGAGAAGCCACCACAGTAAACTTTTGCCTATGCGTAGAGAGTGGCAATGTGATATGCTAAAGGTAAACTCGAGTATACCAATTTTGCAAATACAGATAGTAGATATATCCAGCTGAAGTCTTGTGGAAGTAATACAATAGCACGACTTTGATATGTTCTTCTCAACCCATTTGGATAGGGGCTATAAGTTATCGACAGTAAGCATAAGATCAGATCACGTACCACGTTTCCAACAAAATCAAGCGAGTTCGTTGAGCGGCCACCTCCTTGCGGCTTGTGACCTCAGATCTCTGGTGAGCGCAACCTTGCCACAATTGCCCACGCCTCGTGGCTGATGACCTCAAATTTCATCGACCCGATCGACCTGAATGTTTTGAACAACCGATCATAACGACGTGTGCTTGCCACGGTCTCTGAGTTACGTACTTCATGCGTCAGAACAGTTAGACAAGTAGCATGGCCAAGCTCCGACTATATAATGATTAACTTGAACGACAGTTTTGGGAGTTTAACCACTAGTATATATTCTGAACGCCTCACTCTTCCTTTACGGCGAAATTGGGTTGAAACATTGCACACAACTGCTCAAATTACAAAATGTCGAACCCCGCCGAAAGAATTGCAGAAGATAATTACGAAAGAGAAAATGATGCTTCGCCCGTGCCAGGAAACGTCACAGATAGCTCCTATGCCGAAGAGCCCAACCCGAACCTGAGAGATAAAGTCCCTGTCCAGCCAGACGACCAGTCATACGAAGATCCAATGCAACCTCCTTATTCCAATTCTGACCAGCAGCTTGGTAAGACCGTATTCTGCCATTTTACAGTTTAGGTCATTAACAGGTTACAGAGAAGGACGAAAGCGAAGCGATCGATAAGTCCAATGTCTTAAGGGGAGAGCGTCTCCGTCATGCAAAGCCTAGAACGGCGAACAGATACAATGAGGGGCCAGATGAAAATGATCTACCGGCCGGGGCGGAGTGATTTGCGATCGTTTTTCTATCAGTTTGTACGCGATCACCCATATAGTGAATGGGTAGACGTTCTACCCCACGCGGATCTTTTAGTTGTCTATACAAGGTATAAATGAGACCGGTAGTGCTTAAGAGATAACAATGAATTGAGGCAATTGATGTTGACGTCAGAGATGACTATGCCATGTTGAATGAACAGAAAAGTACTATAAAGGAGTGTTCGACTTCGAAGCTACGTTGAATAGCGACGGAAGCAGGCAAGAAAGGAATCAGAGCGCTGCAATCTAGGTCATGACTCAATAGTCATCGCCACGGCTGATCACTTCCTTGCATGATTCTCGCAAGAGAATAGTCTAGATAGTTTTAGCATCGCGGCATTGTCTCATGAAGAAGGTTTTACAAACATGTTCGAACTGCGCAGAATAGGATCCTTTAACGTCCATCAAAGGCTGGTAGACCTCGACATACCCGTTAGATACAAGGTTGTTCATCTGTCCATTGTAAGCACATGATTTCTATAATAGAACGAGAAACACTCACACCAGCCAGGTAACGTTCAACGCCAAGCCGTTCAAGATAGCGGCGACAGAAGACAAGTGAGCCGAAATTTTCATTGATTTTCTGATAGAGGGATTTGGCGCTGGCAAGGTGCGATATGATCCGTTTCGGTGCGGATGGGTCTTTACCATAACCATAGACACCAGGCTAAAGAATTGCGTGAATATGTGACGACTGCAGGGAATGAAGATGAAACATACCCCATCAAAAAGATAACCACGGCCGGTTGTCCCGAATGTCTCAATGGCAAATATCTCTCCCTCTTCCATCTTGGTGTTGTCATTGTTCTTGACAAATGGTATAGATTTCCCAGCGTGAATTCGATATTGCTCGATGTTGTGTCCAGTGATGTTGCGCACCGCCTTGACAGGAAACGTCCGACCATTGATGTCAACCTCATAGCTTTCCATGGCTTCTTGTATGGCAGCGCTGACATCGCTAATACGGACATCGACCCCCGCATTCTAAGAGTGGTCAGCAGTCAGTCTAGCATAAAAACGGATAATTGTTTACTTTGATGCCAGTATTCGTAGCGTCCTTGACAGCAGCAAGCAGATTATCATAGGTTGGGTCGAATGACATTGTGAAAGCACTGTCCACAATCCAGCCGTTTATGTGAACGCCAAAATCGACTTTCATCACATCGCTTGAGTCGAGGACCACCTCCCTTTGGCCTGGGTTCGGTGTATAGTGTGCAACACAATTGTTGAGTGACAGTCCCGTGGGGAAGCCCAATCCGGATATGAGGCCTTGCCCAGTATCCAGGCCGGCATTATCGAGCAACGCTCTAACGCCATCCTCGATTCCCACAGCAATCTCCGTGAGGGTCTGGCCAGGACGCACGCTCTCTTGGGTCCAGCGTCGGACTTGGCGGTGTACCTCTGCAGCCTTCCGGTAGTCATTCAAAAAGGTGTCATCTTCGATGTGATGACGGGAGTGGTGTCGGACTTCATCGGCGGTTGTGCGGGCCGTATTTTCGACCACCGGCTCATAGACTTGAGCCTCGCCATGTGGATACCGACGATCAGGGAATAGATCGGCAAGAGGGATTCGTGGAGGTGAAGATTGCTTCAACGCAGATGACTTCTTCTTGGGCCTCTTTTTTCTCTTCTTCGAATTTGTCGAAGGGGCAGTTTGCGGATTCAACGGCACGGCAGGAGTACAGGAGGTATTGTTGTCATCGGCATCATCATCTCCTTCTCTTTCTCCAAGCGTGCCATCACCATCCCGGGACCAATGGGCGCCCCGTGGTTCCCCACCAGTGGCAGTCGCCTTGGTTGAGCTGGGAGGAGCATCTGCTAAATGTCAGTCGACTTCGACAGACGATCGTTGTGTGACTTACTACCACCTCCTTGGCTCTCATTCTCAGCTGTTTTAGAGCCCATATCGACATGAAGAAAAGGGACTCAGGGATAATTGACTGTAAAGACTATCTAGGAAGGAAAGTTCGGGTCCGCGGGTGTCCACGCGGTGTTTATTGTGTTTACTATGTTTATTGTGTTTGACTGGTTTGAATGGTTTGACTTGTCTTTGCCGGATTTGCTGTGTTTGCTGTGTTTGCTTGTTTGCCATTTTCGCAGGGCCCCTAACAGAATGCGGTATATGCCACATAATGGGCTATGGGAATGGGCAATTCAGTTTTTTTTCCCCTCTTCTCAGCAAACCAAAAAATGATACCCGCCAAGAAGCATTAGGGAAGCCTATGGTCGCTTGGACGCTGCTGTTCACGGGGATATACGAGTCCTGGATCCTGGAGAAGGAAGGTGATAACAAAGAAATACTAAAAGACTCACGGTGAAAGGCAGATACTAAAAAGTACATAGATATTCTTCCTATATGCAACAT
This sequence comes from Penicillium glycyrrhizacola, assembly GCA_025586815.1. Taxonomy (NCBI): domain Eukaryota; kingdom Fungi; phylum Ascomycota; class Eurotiomycetes; order Eurotiales; family Aspergillaceae; genus Penicillium; species Penicillium glycyrrhizacola. Next base: position 8,610 of record JANFQT010000235.1, read on the forward strand.
ACAAGTATTCCCCTCATATGCTCAGTACCTAAGTACATATAGATGGTAACGTTCCCCGCATTTTGTGTGATTCGCCATTCGACATGCATCTCGCGCCATCATATTAACCGATGGTCCGAAACTTCGAAGGTTCCTCTCAATGTTCATTACACTGAATTTGGTGAGTCCATATGAGTTCAAATAATAAAACATCGCGATCACGGTTCGGTAAGTAATCCTCTCCATGTGTAGAATTCAGAACCCCACGCTTGATTACTTCGCTAATTTGTGTAGGCTGTCGCACCTGTCGCGCCCGAAAAGTGAGAAGCCATCTTCCTGCTCTAGGGGTCCTGATATTCTAAATCATATCACAATTACCCAGGTCAAATGTGACGAAACACCTGGCGAATGCGGCAACTGTGCTCGATTGCGGCTGGTTTGTTCCGGCTACACAACAACTGTGAGGTCTCCAACAATAGGGGGTGAAACAGACCTGCGACATTCTACGAGAGGAAAAAGGACATATCGCTCTTGCACGGCATGTCGTGCTTCGAAAACCAAGTGCTCCGGTGAGCGCCCATGCCAACGATGCCGCTGGAAATGTTCGAGCGAATGTGTTTACGCCGAGTCTACACAGCCCACTTGGGTGCGCAGAGTCAACATGATCCAGACAGACAACCCAGACTTCTCTCCAGCCCGACCCTCCATGTCTGAACAGTCTTTCGAGGAGACACCATCCAGGCAAGCCAGTCCGCCTAGCCTAATGGATACGCTGTCTACGCCACAGACTCTCCCTAGGGGTTCATCATCTCCACTTGACTGGTGAGCTGTGAAGATTTCGCTAATTTATCCCATCTGCTGGACTTACGCTCACTCGCCATAGGTTGGCTACCGATTACCTTCCCAGCTCACCGAGAATTGTGATGCTAGTCGAGGAGTACTTTAACAATATCCACCCTCTACGTGCCTTTGCTTTTATACACAAGCCGTCTTTCCTACAACGATTGGATGGAGACGTTTTGACGAACCACCACAATCATGCCCTTTTACATGTTATTTGTGCATTAGGAGCCCAGTAAGCCCAATTGACTTCCCGGAAACAAAGTCTTAGGCTTACTCGCTTTAGGTTTTATGCTCTGTCATACAGCGAGACTACAGCTCCACTTGAGCCCAAATTCATCCTTCTTGCAGGCACTCAATGGGCTAAAATTTCCCAACGACTCATCCTTGAGACCATAGATTGTGTGACCATTGAAAGTCTAATGGTGCGCCCTGCAAACCAAGCCCCTATATCCTGCAACTAACGATATGGAAAGGCTGCCGTTCTGCTTCATGATTACGCAGTTCGATTGGGGAACTTCGCAAACGCGTTTATGCTGAGTGGACTTACTACACGCATGACCCAGGCGCTCCAGATCAATCTCGAATACAACACCGACATTCTCTGCCAGAATACTGATAACGGGCTTCCAGTCACAGCAAAAGAGTCTCGTCGGCGGTTGATGTGGAGCTGCTACATAATGGATGCACTTGTTGGCAGCGGAGTAGACCAGCTGACGCTGATGGATGAAAGAGATGTCAAAATCCAGCTTCCATGCAATGAGCGCAACTTCAATCAGCAAGTCCCCTGCCTCACAGAAACCTTATATCCTGGAAGTTGGCTCAAGATCCTACCGGAAGATTTAGATACAAAGACCCTGTCCCCCAACATGGGAATAATGGCATATTTCATTCGACATATCTCAATCCGCAAAAGGGTTCTAAGGTTTTCTCCCCATGGAATCCTATATTCGTTTTCTTGAAACTTACTGTTGGACAAGATATATCAAGCATTTGGGAGACGCTATGGTTCCGTGGGACCCTGCATCGGAATTTGCGCTTCTAGATGCAGATTGCCGGGCATGGTACGACTCTCTACCAGCAAGTCTGCAATTCACACCCGATGCAATGTATATTCGAAAAGAAACCTCTCAATTAGGAGCCCTATGTTTGCTCCATTGTGCGCACTACCAAACTGTCTGCGACCTATATCGACTAGGTGCCCCTGCGCTTTACAAACTCCGAGCTGCTTTCGACTTCCCTCCTGAACAAGCGGACTTCCTTCAGCATCTCCAGCAAGTTCTCTTTGATGCAGCTCGGGCTTTGGCAACTATTATTGGAAAGGCAGCTGGGCATGGTCCTCAAATGTTGGCAGACTCCTGGTTTCCCACCATCGCGTATGACAGCTGCCGAATCATGGTATATCATTTGACTCAGATCCTTGATCCGCGCTCTGAGAATGCAAAAGCACTTGCACTAGCCACCATTCCCCTCCTCCACAGTAATATCAACGCCTTGAAGTCAATGGGAGCACTCAATGCAATCGCCAGTACACTCGTCAGTCCTTTGCAACCTCCAGTCGGAATGGGACTCGCTGCTAATTTACCTGCCAGTCCTCTGCAGCAAAAACAATGCTTGATCGTTCTGGTATTGAGTCCGAGGTTGTCAGGCAGAATATCATACCCGATGACCCCTATCAATCAACTGAGGAGGAAGATACGAGGTAAAGGTGGCTGTTTCTTGAAAATGCTCTTTACTTGCTAAAGGTGAACTACAGTTCCAATGTTCGAGGATCCCCAGTTCAAAGCGCGCCGGATTATGTCCTCAATCCGCTGACGATTTTCCGAATGGCACGCAAGTCTATACCAGAGCGACATGCCCCGGAAAGGGCGAGCACTATGTCCGCACCTAATAGTGTCCTTTCTGAAAATGGGGTTTCCCCTTGCGAGGTTGTTGGCTCCTCCAGGACAGATCCCCCTGAGTTAGAAGTTGACCAAGCGAGCCTTGAGGAGCTACAAACTTTATTCATGTCCGATCTCGGATGGGCGTGGCAGCCCGCAGACACGGCAGTCGGATCAGGAACAGAGGGAGGTGGACTCTTGCCATGGGCAGGTGGGTATCCCGTCGCTCAAACACAACCCTGGTTGCCAGTGTTTCCATTCCCCCAGCAGGGCTGACAGTGTCCGGGGTACATTTTCCATTTATACATAACGGCATCCTTAGTATGGTCTTTTGAAAGCACGTTTAATCCATGATGAGTACAACACCCATCAGGGCAGTAGGCATTGAAATAACAAGTATAATTTCAGACTCAATAGGTTGTACTTGACACAACAATTTACACATTCACTCCGCGTCCAAGGGACAGACAGGAGGAGTGTCATTGACCTGGATACCTCCGCGCTTCTTCTCCAAAGTATCGTGGTATGGAAGTTTCCATCCTCCTTCTGATTCCGGAGCCGAAAGCCAAAGTCGCATCAAATGCCGTCGTCGGGCAGGCCGACCATCCTCATCAACCGCCCCAGGTGGATGATCAGTGTAGGCGGTTCGTGCATGGAAGACATGTGTATTACTCAAGAATTGAATATCACCTGGAGCTAGAATCATGTGTAGTGACAGCTCAGCGCAGGTCTTCTCAAATACCTCTAGGGCATGTTTCTGTCTGTCTGACAAAGGGGGTATGCATGCATCAGGCCCTGAGTTGAAACGCGCTAATGATGTCACGTTCATAGGATCGAACCTTGCGTAGACTCTTGGGCTGGGACTTCTGGTGTCGTTTTCAAGGTAAAAGATGCTACCTCGAATCCACTCTTCCTCACCTTCAGACGTTTCACCCTTCCGGTCAAAATACCAGTTGGGCTCACATAGTGTTCGTACCACATCAGGATGCCTCTCCTGTAGTACGTTGAATACATGATGCGTGGAGGCAATGTCCGACTCCCCGCCGGACAGAGATTTGGCGATACAAAGGAGTCCAACAAGATCGGCTCCATCTGTGTGGAAGTATTGACTAACAAATTAACCTTTGTTCCACAGCCAGTATGGGTAGTTACATACCGAGCATTTGTTCGATAGATTCGAACTCTGTCAGTTTTGGTCGGATCTTCTCCTAAATCCTTGACATGACCAAGGACATGACCTCGGCCGTTTTGACTGACGAAGTAGCCCAAGTATGTGCCAAGGCCCATATACGCTGTTGCACACTTCTGAAGATCCCACTCCTGTACAGGAAGTCCTCTAAAAAGGAAGAATCCTTTGCCATTGATCAGATCTTGACGGAGCGCTTCCAGCCGCCTGTACAAATTAGGCAAAGGGAAATTGGCCTGTGGACATGTTAGTTTCGGTCGTATGCGAGATATCCTCGCGGATAATCACACCTTTGATATTCCAGTCAAAGGAGCTCCACCCTGGATGAACTGATCTGTAGCATGGCTGATCTCCGCAACCTCATCCGCTGTGAAGCGATGAGTCCAAAGTTCAGGATGCTCGCGATAATCTTCAGGTTTCCACACTGTAGGCCCGGTGTGAATCTTCGGGAAATCTGCATAAGGCCGAACTTGTGAATACACCGGGGGGTGCTGGCCGGATGTTTTGAACCCATCTGGGAACACAGAGAGCTTGACGGGGCGCGACAGAGTCTGTGAGCCAGTAGCTTCCACTAGTCCGGGGGCCATGGTTGAATGATATTTGACGTGAATGAATTGTAATAATATTCTTAGTGCAGGAATCTGTTTGCCAGTGTCCTTGAATGAAGAGGTTGATCCATCATCATCAGAAATAAATGTTGCTATATATACTCTCACTCTGCGGTTTCTCGGCTCGTCGTCCCGATCGGTTTCGGCTTATCGCTTCATTGCTGGTACCTCGGCCCTTGCGATTTGCAAGTCCACGTCAAAGTTCTTAACTGTAGAGAGAATTTGATTACAGCACTATGTAATCTGATCTCCAATCAAGGCCTAAGGCCATGTATATTTAATGGGATCACAACCCGAACCCCAATGCTTGCTTGACGGCTTGTCGGCTAACAAAACTGGCGTCACGCAATATACCTCCTTATAATCGCAAGATTTGGCGAATTAGAGAGTTGATAAAGGAAATCCATCGACGCTGTGGCAGTCACATCGGAATTTGGAGAGTAGTATTATGTATGTATGGTTCAATAAACATATACTCCGAGTTCCTGAAGGTATTGTTCCAATTTAATGTCCAGAACGGGCCCATCGTTAATCTATCATAATTCTACTCCTTCATATGTCGGTTCTGGTCATCAAAGCCTGCAGCCGATGTCTCAATATCCGGTCGCTTAGTGCCAGCTCCGTCTGAGCATGACGCTGACTTCAGTGAGTTACTCCGAGTTCTCTCCTCATCATACAAAGGTAGAGTATTTAGGTCGACAAGATACATATACCAATAATAAGTTCCTATAGTTTCAATTAGTCTAGGTGCTTTATTTGTGAGAATGGGTGATACTGACCACAAAATACACCTCCGCCGATGATATTTCCTAATAAGGTTGGGATGATACCTTTCCAGATGTACAGGCCAATTGTAATCTGCGGCGCTCCAAGCCAAATGCCCAATGGAATGAATGTCATGTTTGCAACGACATGGTCGAAGCCCAGGGAAACGAAAGCGAAGGTGGGCAACCAGATTCCAATAATTTTGGAGGCCAGATCACGGCCTTGGATACCAAAAAAGCAAGCTAAACATACTAGCCAGTTACATCCAATGCCACGCAGGAGTATCATGTGGAAATCAGGGGTGACCTGCTTTTTGGTGGCAAAGGAAATAACAGCGGACCTAAATGGCTCCGCGGAAAAAGCATTTCCATCTAGTGAACATTAGCCACATTGTCTTACAATAGGGAATCGAAATCCCTACAGCCGAAGATGATAGCCACAATAAATAAAGACCCGGCGAGGTTGCCAATGAATGTCACAGCCCAGTGAATCAGCATTCTTGACCAAGGTAGGCGGCGATGGAGCACTGCTAATGTAGTAAACTAGTACATGTTAGTCACTGGGCCGCCCACAACAGTCCGACTTGTGCGTAGGCATACCATAAATGATCCAGTGCAAAGGTCTGCACTTGTTAGGAGGATCATACACAGACCGTAAGGAAACACCAAGGCGCCGATAGTTCGTATCAAACCCGGTGCATTGTCTTGAAACCAGGGTGTGGCAGTGGTACTAAGAGTAGTCCCGCAAGCGAATGCAAGTAAACAACCAGCTGATACTGCACTAAAAAACACTTTGTCCAGCCGCATATTCCCTTTATGTGTGCCCGTTCTTGAGACGGCTTCAGTCACCTCTCGAGGGGAGAGTGCATCGAAAGTCATATTGATCAGAAGACAATCGCAGTCTGGAGATAATGGTTTGATTCTTCTGTAGTAAGTCTAGAGAGCCAGAGAAAATATATCATTGTGGCAAGAGAATTCTCTGCGTTGAATGGCTTATCTCTCACCCAGCGGAATCCCGAGTAGTTCCCGCCCTCGGCTGCTTCAAATCTAGACTTATCAAGATTATTAAACTCAGATAAGAGTCTTGACATCGTTGACACGTTGACTGGTTAGAGAGTAAGTTCGCACAGTAGAGATCATCGAGTCAAAAGAGAATGAGTTATCAGAGTCAGGGGTCTTGGCAAGATAAGGATTGTCCTCGAGATCCTACATCTCCGCGGATGTAGTTAATGGAAAATACCCTGTGCCTGCTAATTTGTAGTAGTAGAGGACTAGACGGAGTATCATCCCAAAGGTTAGATAGCTGCAACAGAGGGATACACCTTTTAAATTTATGTAAAGCCTCCGGGATGGATGTACCCCGTACTCCGTACATATGTAGTTATTGTACATACCAGCCTCGTTATCGTGTCATACTACTGACCCGGGAATACCTTCGTGCTTCCATGTGACCTGTAACTGAACTTCAATAAATCCATAACAGCGTAGTCAATCCTACTCGTCACTTGTACCATCAAACCGAGAATCCAGTATTCATTTTTCATCAGGACCGACCTCGGGTGGTTCAGGGGAGACTACCTACGTATTGGTCATGAAATGTTAGCAATCCTTTCCTTGGTAGTCCTCGAATAATTCCAGTGGCTAGAATACAGAAACTAGCGTTACATATGGCGATACTGTTGTAAAGAGTAGTGGCCGATGCATTGTGCGGATCCACAAGCACAATCCCACAAGCCGTCCGACTACAGCGATCAAGACATTGACCACATGAGTCGCGCATTTAGCAGAAGAGAGCCAAGCACGACACGAGTAGCAGGAGTTACCGGTCGCGCATGAACGCGGCCATAATTTCACTCAAAAACTATGGTCTTCTCGCAATGTCGCAGGTGTCAACGTGGAGGCATCGAGACTTATTCTAGGTTGGAAGGAAAATGAGTAGTCATGCTTTATGATAATGGACATGGTATTTATAAAGTGGTAACATAGTGAAGTGACGTGAAGAATTTGGGCCGAATGATGGGGAACTGGAGCCTGTTGACCCTAATATGACGGGAGACGCGTCGTTTTGACTTGTTTATCTTGTGTATTGCCTTAGTGCCTCAGGCATAAACAATAATCCTCAACCAACTTGCCAATGCATTCATTCGTGTTTTCTGATTCGCATTTTGAAAATACTACGAAGTACAGTGTGTTAATAACTCGACTGTGAAAACAAGGGGGAAATCATTGTTTGTTTTCGTTTTCTTGGATTGCCTTTTCGGTCCTTACCTAGGTAGAAGTGAAGAGGGGGGTGGGGAACTACCTAGGTATATATAAGGGACCAAAGCATATTATTGTAGGTATCTATGTTACCTAGCCCTTCGATTTCTCTAGAATAGAGAAACATCTAGATCATCTTTAGAAATGTGAGACATGTAGTCTTCCTTGCGAGAATATGGCGATTAGTTCCAGATATATATTTTCGGCCAGTCCGCAGCAGCACCCTACAATTCTCCCCATCCCCGACTGCCAGATGAAAAAGGCTACATAACACTAACCTCTTAACCCCCGCTTACGGGTTCACCCCCACGACCCCCGAGTTTCGGTTGGTCTCGGTAATAACGGGAGTTCCGAATGGGATCTCCGTCGAAAGAAACAAGGATATCCTACCTAGGTAATTGGAAGACATACGCAACACTAATCCATATAAGGTAAGGCTTATTCGCTAAATATCTTGGCTAGCATATGGGCGGCGCATTTACACTTTCGTGGGGGGAAACCTTGGAATGCGGAGACGTGGGGGAACATGGGGAAACATGGGGAAACCCAGGATTACCTACAACATAGGTAGTAATAGGTAGTACCCAGGTAGAATTGATGACGTGGGGTGGTGCAATTGACCCTATAAAATATATATATCTCTATATATTCCATGGCTTGAGACGCAAGAGCAAGGTAAACAGGTGCTCCTATGCAAGACCCCACCATGTCCAAACCAGACGTTGTTCACAATGAAGCGGCAGATCACCAGAAGGGGGACAAACTCGTGGACAATAGTGGCATTGTACGCGTCCCCTTGACCGAAGAAGACAGCAAGCGCATCTGTCGGAAGACCGACCGGACTATCCTTGTTGTGCTCGTCTGGGTCTACTTCTTGCAGATTCTCGATAAGACAGTTCTGGGGTACGGTGCAACATTCGGTTTACAGGAAGACACAGGCCTTACTGGTAACGAATATTCACTCATCGGCTCTATCGCACCCATCGCACAACTTGCCTGGCAGCCCTTTTCTTCATACCTGATTGTCAAGGTTCCCCACAAGATCCTTATGCCAGTGCTATGCCTTGGATGGGGTATTGCGCAGACATGCATGGCTGCATGCCACAACTTCGGCACCTTGATGGCAGCTCGCTTCTTTCTCGGTCTGTTTGAGGCGGGGTGTCTCCCTCTCTTCGGTGTTATCACAAGTCAATGGTACCGCCGTGCAGAGCAACCGATACGGATCGCTGCGTGGTATAGTACAAATGGCCTAGCAACTATCGTCGCAGCTGCTTTATCGTATGGATTGGCACAGATAGAGTCAGACGTGCTCGATTCATGGCAGATGTAAGAAGTCAACTCGTCCAATCCTCGAGAGCGGTATATTCTGACTGCGTTTTAGCATATTTCTCGTGGTTGGCTTGATAACTGTCGCATCTGCGCCAATCGTCTACTGGCGCTTGGACAACGATATATCCACCGCTCGCTTCCTCAGTGAGGAGGAGAAGGCCCAAGGGATGGAGCGCCTGCGAGCTAACCAGACTGGAACCGGAAATACCGAGTTCAAGTTCGGTCACGTCCTCGAAGCCTGCTTAGAGCCCAAAACATATCTCTGGATCGGAATGGCAATGCTCCTCAACATTGGTGCCAGCGTGACCAACATCTTCGGTCCGCTGATTTTAAGCGGCCTTGGCTACGATAAATACAGGACAACTCTGCTGACCATGCCATTTGGTGCGTTGCAATTCGTCATAATTCTTCTGGCAAGTTATCTTGCCCAAAGCGCTCGTGTGAAGGGCGTCATCATCGCGGCTTTCATGCTGCCCGTGATAGCCGGTCTAGCAATTCTGTATGCAGTGGCTCGGACCAAGTCTGTCCAGGGCCAGTTACTTGCTGGCTACTATCTACTCGCATTCCTATTTGGGGGCAATCCATTGATTGTGACCTGGATCATCGGTAACACGGCAGGCACCACCAAGAAGTCCGTTATCATGAGTTTCTTCAACGCAGCAACCTCCGCTGGAAATATCATTGGCCCGTTGCTATTCAATGAGAAGGACAAGCCAGCCTACCACCCAGGCCTGCGGGCGTGCCTCGGAATTTTCTGTACCTTGGCCGCTGTTGTTTTCATTCAGTGGGGAAATTTATGGTTCCTCAACAAACAACAAGCCCGCCGACGTGTACAGAATGGCAAGAGAGCTGAGATAGTCGACCTTTCGATGCAAAATAATTATCAAGACACGCAGGATAACCTGGAGACCGGACGTGAGACTGTGCAAGTGGGGGATAATGCCTTCCAAGATCTGACCGATCGGGAGAATGATGAATTTGTATATATCTATTGAGGCTAGTCACCATTTGCTGTCCAATATATGCGAGTTAACGGATACTATCGGCAAGTGAGTAGTGTCTCGTTCTTCTGTTCCCCCCGCGGGGGGGGGGGGGGGGGGGGGGGGGGGGGG
>JANFQT010000236.1:0-18241 GCA_025586815.1 Penicillium glycyrrhizacola
CGCTGGCGAGAGCGAAACGCCCTTTGCGCTAGGCGAGTCTGTGTGCGACGGCGCTGTTGCAAGAGTCAGTGGTTGGGTTAATGCACATCAAAGGTTGACAGAGGTTGATCAATATGCAACGAACATCTTCTGGAACTCCACTTAATGCGGTTTCAGCATCTCGTGGTTCTCCGCGTTTTTTGGCTAACGATGGGGCCGGCTTTGGCTTCTGGCGTTTCTGCGGTTTCTGTGCTTTGGAACGAGAGGGAATTGTTTGTTTTTCCTGGTTTTCGCAAGACCGATTCTCGGGGAGCGCGTGGCCAGGTATAGGCAATTGCCCACGCATTTGTGTTCTTTGAGAAATAGTTGATTCGGCCCGGGGACAAGAGGATATTGGCAGCGGTGAGGTAATATTGGGGGTCCCTGAGTGCGGTACGAAAGGTCGGTTTTGGCCGGATGGCAAGGTACTATGCTGTCTATCCTCATAGCCCGGGAGATGTAGGTCACCGAATGGCTGAAGCGATAATGGCTGGTCCATAGGGTGTTACGTATAACGTACGTTAACAGACGAAGATGAAGAACCGAGAGATAATCTAAGAATGAGCAAATGTAGATTGCATTGGGGTCGCCATGTCACCGGATGTGCTGGATCATTTCATGTATTCGACAGATTAACTAACCGGTAAGCGAGTCGCGACCTAAAGAACTTTAGAGCTGGATGTGAGAAGGTTAATTTAAGCCATGATTGAGAACCAATTATAACCTGTAACATTGTTTGGGAGTGTTGTGCCGGGATTCGGCTTGATTAATAGACCGATAGCTCAAGGGCAAGTCAAATCCAGTCTCCTGCTCACTAAGTACTGCGAAACCTTCAAAAGGTTTCACCGTCAAGTTATGGCTGAATAAAATGATGAGTGATCATCCCGAGGTCTCTCAGGTAAACTGAATGAGCAGGGATGTTCAAGGCGGTGAGTAACTATGTAATCGAACAAGGGGCTTCCACAAATGTAGTATAGCCCGAGAATTGCAGCCAAGGTTCGCTTGAAGAGATATCTGAGGCTTGACGGAAGGATTCAAAAGGCCGACGGTCAATCAAATGATGTTGACGACACGTTATGTAATCGCCATGATCAGTCCTGGAGCCCTGGAGACTCGGCATTATTATTCATCAGGACCTCACCCTCCGGAGATTACAAGAAGAGATTAAATATATCATGACTTTAGGTCGGAGACCCAAGTATTTAGCTGAACAACATCCACTATTTGTACGAAACCTGGCAGGGTTCAAAATTGAACCCATTGTTCCACTTTTCAGATATGGATTTTCTTTTTGGCAAGAGCCACTCTTTTGACCCCAGAAAAGATATTCCAAGTCTTGCTGGACGGGTCATTCTGGTGACTGGGGGCAACAATGGTCTTGGGAAAGAAACCATAAAGCAGTTGGCGATGCACAATCCCACCAAGATATACATGGGTGCTCGCAATGCTGGGAGAGCAGAGGAAGCAATTCTTGATATCAAGCGAGAAGTGCCTTCCGCGGACATCGTTTTTCTGGAAATGGATCTTGCGTCTTTCGCCTCCATTAAACACGCGGCTGAATCATTCCTGTCCACAAGTGACCGTCTCGATATCCTCATCAACAACGCCGGTGTCTTTGCTTCTCCCCCGGGTTTGACCGAAGATGGATATGAGGTCCAATTCGGCACAAATTACATGGGTTCGGCACTACTCACTCGACTCCTTCTGCCGATCCTCACCAAGACTGCTGATACTTCCGGGGCTGATGTTCGTGTCGTGAACGTTAGCTCCGAGATATATCGAAACGCTCCCAAAGCCGGTTTACTTCTCAACCAGGTCAAGACACCCCTTACTACGATTAGCACTGTCGCCCGTTATGGTCACTCAAAACTCGCCAACATATATTTTGCAAAATCCTTTGCCCGACGTTTCACGAATATTAAGTCGGTTGCTCTACACCCAGGGCTTGTCCAGACGAACATCGGGGGTGGGATGACAGCCAACCGGATTCTGTCATTCATCTTTCGTCTATTCACCTCAGTGGCTTCGGTCGATGTCTCTACAGGCGCGCTCAATCAACTATGGGCAAGTACCGCTGATCCTGCTGAAGTGAAGAGCGGAGCATATTATATACCCTTCTTCAAGGAAGTAAAAAGAATGGGCATCGAGAGTGACATTGAAAAGGCGGAAGAATTGTGGCAATGGACAGAGCAAGAGTTCAAAGAACATGGCTTTTAGTGATTGTGTGATGCAATGTGTACTGTCTCGTAATCGTGTTGAGGAACTCCAGGTACGACGCTTCATGTCCTCCGTGAAGTACTTTAAGGAGGTTCGGTGGCATTCTTTTGATCTATATGTAGCTAATCCAAGTGTACAGCAATGTACTTTCTTTAAAATATCGCCAAGACTTCGGGGACTTCGACTTGGTCTTTTGTCGGAATGTCACTTGGATAAGGTATGCAAAGGGTCAGAATGGCCTCTTAACACCGCAGACTGAGCTTCTTTGATTGTGCTTTCGAACATCATGGTTGTTACAATTCAGAAGTAGTTGTTGATTTTCGATTTGTTCACAAGGATAACATTACCATCAAGGGGCATAGGTGATGGAGTAAGTTACGCAATCAAATAAAACAAGTTGAGCGGATATTGCGGCCCGGACATGAGGCGAAGAAATGATAAACCAATTCCGATTGGATTCAATATATCCTATCCAATAATGTATCCGTATCTGATGCATGCCGTTGCAGGGGTGGGATTCGTGATCATCGCATTAATAATACCACATGAATCCTGAATTTGTAAGCAGCAGTTGTATACGGTTAGTCTGCCTTCCTCTTATTATATTTAATTTAGTATTGGTCTTAAGTATTGTACCTAGTCCACTCGATCCGAGTTTGCTTTTGCCTACCGAGCTCTCCGGTCGAACACTCCCATAATGACACGAGTAATCGACAACGTTGCCGCCAAAGGCATCTCCTATTACACACCAGCACAAGAACCTCCAGCAGGCACGCAATTACAGGGATCAACCAAGTTGTTCACCCCTATTACCATCCGCGGTGTGACGCTTCCAAACCGTCTATTTCTTGCTCCCCTTTGCCAGTACTCTGCCAATTCCAACGATGGCAAGGTCACCGATTGGCATCTGACGCACCTGGGGGGAATTCTTCAGCGCGGCCCAGGACTGGCAATTATGGAATCCACCGCCGTGCAGAAAGTGGGCCGTATCACGCCTCAAGATCTTGGTCTCTACGACGATAGTCAGATTGAGCCATTGAAGCGGATCACCGAGTTTGCCCACAGCCAGAGCCAGAAGATTGCTATTCAATTAGCTCACGCCGGTCGAAAGGCTAGTGCCGTTGCTCCCTGGCTGAGCGTCAACGCTATGGCTGCTTTGGAAGTCGGTGGGTGGGATGAGCTCGTTGCCCCGTCGGCAATCCCCTTCGAAGAAGGAGTCAACATTGTTCCCAAGGAACTTAGCCTGGACGATATCGAGGTCTTGATCAAAGACTTCGCGGAGGCTGCGGAAAGGGCTGTCAAGGCCAACTTTGACGCGATTGAGATTCACGCCGCTCACGGGTATCTATTGCACCAGTTTCTGAGCCCTGTTAGCAACAAAAGAACGGATCGGTACGGAGGTAGTTTCGAGAATAGGATCAGACTACTTCTGGAAGTTTCCGAGTCAATTCGTGCCAGCATTCCGAAAACAATGCCTCTATTGATCCGAATCAGTGCGACTGATTGGTTCGAGTTCAACGATAACGATGACTTGAAAAATGAGTTTCCAGAGAGCTGGACAGTTGGCCAGTCTGTTCAGCTCGCCCCGCTTCTAGCTGAGCGTGGCGTTGACTTGGTGGATGTCAGCTCGGGTGGCATCCATCCCAAGTCCGCGATTGCCATCAAACCGGGCCCTGCGTACCAGGTGCATTTGGCACAAGAAGTCAAGAAAGCTGTGGGTGACAAACTATTGGTAACGGCTGTGGGTGGTATTAAAACGGGGCCTTTGGCTGAGGAGGTGGTGCAATCTGGCATTGATGCAGTGCAGGCTGGACGGTGGTTCCAGCAGAACCCGGGCTTGGTTCGTGCTTTCGCTAATGAGCTAGGAGAGAAGGTGAGGATGGCCACGCAAATTGATTGGAGCTTCGAAGGGCGTGGAAAGAGGACAAACAAGGGCTCGTGATTCGCAGTTGGCACAATATGACACATGCTTTGTAGAAAGTCAGTCATTTTGTCTCACTTTTGCCCTAGAATAATACGTGTCTTGACGTGGAACTCCTCGGGACCATAGTAGGGAGAGAAATTGCGGACTTCTAACCATACGCAAAGAGATTGAGGACGATTCGGTGAATGCTGGAAGGAGAAGCATGAACAATGCACCGCTTTGCCAATAGTGAAGCCAGTCATCGACATTGTAAATATTGTCTAGTATGATATAGCCCTCTATAGAAAAGCACGCCGTATGCTATCGAACCGGTGCAGAACTAGTGCCGAATCACTGCCAAATAACTGTTGGGTATGTACAGTTGATAGAGGTCGGCGTTATAAATGTTTTGGTAGTCAGCTCGGCGAATAGCCGTATCGCCCAGATGGAGAGTTTGATTTGAAAACGACCATCAATATGGATACAACACCCATCTCCGCAAATTGTTGTGCAGACCCTTCTAGAGAATGGTTTTCAGGACTGACACGTATTATCGTACATGTTTGGAAACAAATATCATAATACGACCAATAGAGATGGCTAAATGAGTTGGGTGAATTGATCTAGGGAAGACTTAGACTTTTTGGTAGGTAAAAAGGTGACAGACGATGCATATTTAATGCGGTAGAAAGTGATTAAGATTTGTTGAAGAAATCTCAATGACTATCCACCGTCCCTTAACTAAGAGGGTTGGTTCATTGGTGTCACGGCTTAGGACTCTCACCCTAACTCTCACTCTGTCTAACTATAGCGCACTCATGCTTCCTACCGCCCTATATCATGCATTCTATCATACTCTTCCACTCGTAGCCTAACGCATACGACCATAGGGCGTGGCACCAGGGCTTCCCGTCCGCTTAGCCGTACTTAAGCCACGTATTTTATATAGCTAATACTTGTTAAGCCCTTAGTATCTAAGCGGCACTCTAGGGTGAGTGCGGGTGATATAGGTAAGAAGTCTAGAGACTAGGGTAAGAGAGGTGAGAATGTGAGATATATTCTTGTGTCCCCTTTCCCTGAACTGCTGGCACCAGCATTACATTAGGTAGCCTGTAATTTACATGAAATTGTTTATCAACGCTAACTGTAACTGACCTATCGATAGTTCAAGTGTACCATGCTTGGGTATGCGGAGGTACTTAGCAAAAGATAGCCAAGCTATTAAGCGTTCGAGGTTCAACTCGTAATATAATCATATCACGCTTTATGTCACCTAAGGAGGTCAGCGCGGCCATTGCGCGACCTAAGATCTAAGGTGATTCTCACCCAGATTCTCACCCTTGTCACCCGTACATAAACATATCTTCCTCACCCACAACCAATTGATTCCAACTTGTCTCGTTCTATCATTATCTCCAACACGCAAGCTGATACATACGACCATAGGGTGTGGAAAACAGGGCTTCCCGTCCGCTCAGCCGTACTTAAGCGAATCCTCACTGTTGTATGTCTGCATTCACCCGTTTTTTGTGATTTGTTCGGAAACTCCCTCGTGCCGCCCTACTCTTCATCTTCAGCCCCTTCAGCCCATTCACCTGAATGCCCTGAACACCACTATACTACACCTGAATATCTTGAACGCCCCTGTACCGCTGACGTGTCTTCCCCTCCCGTACTGATATTTTCTCACAGGCATGTTGTTTTGATCACAATTCTCTGGTATTAATTTCTACTAGTTGACACATATCTTCCTAGAATTCAAATGACAGTAGGAAAGAAAGAAGGGCCGCCTAGGAGAATCAAACTTGCTATTGAATATAAATTCGCTGGAGGTCACCCCATTTCTAACTCACCGGCGAGTGGCTTAAGTACGGCTGAGCGGACGGGAAGCCCTGTTCTCCACACCCTGTGGTCATATGTACTCGATGCAGCCTTGGGGCAAAATATATAGAGGAATCTGCAAGGGGTGACAAGGGTGAGGGCGCTAAAGACATAGTGAGAATCCTGCGAACCGGGGCGACCGCTGGATAGTGCACAGGCCCCCTAGCCAGATTCAGTGCTTTATATTCGGGTATGGTCGTAGACCGGTGAGATAATCATATTATTCTCCAAATAGTGGACGAACCTAACCAATGCAGACCGCGAACGACTAGGTATCGGTGGTTCTTGTGATTGGGGGCCAAAACTATGCCGGTCACTACGGGGCGCTTCGGGGATTAATGACGTTTGAATGTAAGATCGTTCAGGATGCAAGCGACTCAAAGTATCAATGTCCAAAGATCTTATAATTAGTAATATCGTACCGTACAAGACGATATTGCATCCACTGTCAATTGGCCAACATACCATAACGCAATTGAATTGCAGCAAGTATGGTTCCAATGCCTGGGCCTGTTCGACTTCTGGAGTTGATCCCTTTGGCTGCGGGCGTTTTGGCCGGTAGCAGTATCTGTGATGTCTTGAATTCCAGGGTTCCAGGTCGAGTCTCGTACTCGGGGGACTCGATCTACACTGCGTCGCTGTCATCCTATTACACCGGATACGAAAGAGACCTATATCCCAGCTGCATCTTCAGGCCAACCTACACGGCTGAAGTTTCGAAGTTCCTCCAGCTTGTCGGCACAAATGATCACAGCAGCTCACCACTACCCCAATTTGCTGTCAGGGGAGGGGGACACACGTTGTTCACCGGAGCGGCGAATATCAACGGGAGTGTGACAGTCGACATGCGCTCTATGAAGTCCCTGGCTCTGAGCGAGGATCGAAAGATCGCCTCTGTCGGCGGCGGCAGTATCTTCAGTGATCTTTATCCCCAGCTTGAGCCGTATAACCTCACCGTGATGGGGGGACGCGTCCCAGGGATTGGAGTCGGCGGGTTCACAACCGGAGGTAAATTAGCGTGGCGTCTTCACATTTGTTGAAATCTGGGGTTCAAGCGCACTAACAGCTCTTCTAGGGGGCTTGAACTTCCTGTCCCGTGAGCACGGGTTCTCTTGCGACAACATATACGGGTACGAGGTAGTCCTGGCAAATGGATCCGTCGTCTATGCCAGCGCTAGCTCCCACAGCGACCTCTGGCTTGCTCTCAAAGGCGGCTCAAACAACTTCGGAATCATCACCCGTTTTGATCTCGCTACCTTCCCACAGCAGCATATGTGGGGAGGTCTTGTGCTGTACAACTATACAGACAGTCTGGTGGACGCTCAAGCCCAGGCTTTCAGCAACTTCATGGATCCTGCCAATTTTGACAGCGCAGCAGACATGGATGTCATTCTGAACTTTGAAAACGGTGGCTTCGCCATCGGAAACGCTCTTTTTTACTCGAAGCCCGTCGCCAACCCCGAGGTGTACCAGGAGTTTACGTCCTTGCCGTCCCCAGTTATTGACACCATAGGCTTCAACAATGTGAGTGGAATGGTGACTGAATTCGGAGCGTATCTTCCATCGGCGTTGATTCGGTATGCATTCCCCTTTGTCGTGCTTGGGCTTCAAAGTTACTAACGACGTGTACTATATCCAGTGCAACCGAGCTCGTCTACTCGTTCAAACATGCCAACGCCACAATATACAAACAGCTCATCAAGATATGGGAAAATGGATGCAATTCACTGGCTGGGATTGACGGACTGAAAGTCCAATACTTGGTCCAGCCTCAGCCTGTCACGAATGGCACCAACTCTCTCGGACAGACAGCCGGCGAAACCGATAATGTGATTGGGCTCGTCACGGTTGCCTATAATAACGCAGCTGATGACAGCAAGGCTTTGAAAGGTCTTCAGAACATCGTCGATCAACACGTGGCACTTCTGCAGAAGGCCAAGCTCTATCTGCCTTCCAAGTACCTCAACTATGCAGACGTATCCCAGGACCCCTTTAGCAGCTACGGGAAAAGAAACAAAGCTCATCTTGAGGCTGTCAGTGAGCGTTATGATCCCAAGAAGGTGTTTCAGAAAGGGGTCCCGGGGGGCTTCAAGCTGTTTGCGTGAGACTCGGATACTTAAGGGTAGATGCTGTCGGAATGTTTCAGATGGGAAGATGAAGCCCTAGAAATATTGTCTAGAAATATTGCCTAGAAAGATTGGTCTCTTTGTTGTTCCCTCACCAATTTGATTATTTAGATTCCATGGTTTCCTCAGCATTGCACAGTGGCGCGAATCTGGCCGACATGTTTGGTCTGCCCCATGTCTAGATCTCTCATACTTACTTCTCTTTTCATTTTCCTTTCCCAGCCAACCAACTCATGATATTGATCGAGCCTTCTTCTCATAGTGCGTAGGCTTCAGCAATGAGGCTGAAGGAAATCTAAGGTTCAATGGATTAATTTACGAGATGAATTTACAAGGTTGATATGTTGGTTTTGATTCTCAACTAGACTAACATTGGAAAAAGTTTAACACGTTAGGAGTCTAGATATCTTTGTGAACATTCAACGTAATATATTGAGTACACGTCGACTATCCAATTTGACCTAGAGTATTATCATCGAAAGGGCCTTTATTGGCTGTTTCTCTCATTGTAAATAACGGCATGACAATAGTACTTGTATTAGACTTGTACCGTCTCCAGTGCTTCCTAGGACTTTGATCCAGCAAACAAGCCAAACCACCAGTTCAAGCACCAACAACAGCACTAACGACAGGTCAATCCACCGCAAGGTGGCACAGGATCTTCATCGTTGATAGCGTAAGACTACTCTGAACAGGTTCGTGCTACGTGGCCAGGCTTCCCACATCTAAAACACTGACCATTCCGCCTTCGTTTCTCAGTAAGTTGACGTTCAACAGCGATCGCTTTCTCTGCCATCTTTTCCCACGTGTCAGGAAGCTCCCCTAATTGACGAAGACCAATTTGCAATTCTTTTTTGAGGCCAATGAAGAAAAGGGATGCAATGTATGTCTCCCGTGTGATTTTGCTTCGGAGCTTCAGGAATTCGGAACCGTAGTCAGCTGCGCTCCCAGTCTGTCAGACATTGAAGCTGAACTGCTGCTTCGATTCCAGTAAGGGGCCCGTTCGATGCCGACATGTCTATGTCTATTATCATGTTAAGAGATATTTCTTAGGAAATTACGACCGGAATTTAGGACTTACACGTATTTGTTCGCAATGCTCACTTAGCTCGTGAGGTGCCTTAACAGAGTGCAAAAAGAGCGAAAATTACCACTATATATCCCTAGAGCCAAGGTGAGGGGTAATGCGGCGACACGTCCTAAGCGCCGTGCGGAACAAAACATGCTTTTGGGATATATGATCTTCCCACGACTACCTATTGTTTCAGGTCAAAGCTCACAGCATGTCTATCGCTTTTGTAACGTGGTATTATAGTTTTCGATGAGACGGCAAGTCGCAGCCCGGGAGTGGCCTTTTCCTGGCAGTGGTTTTCAGTTCAGGACAGACCGAAATCCGTTTCAACACTTCACTCTCATGGATTCTTCTTATTTCAAAACACACTATACTCTACCTACACCTGATCCCCTTTTCTTGGCAGTATTCTAGCACAGCTATAAATAACATCACAAAAATGGCTTCCGTATCAATCCTGTATCGAGGGCATCTAGAGAAACATTCTTGCAAAGAAGCTAGTCAGAATGGCGCACTTGCCTGGTAAGTCGGCTATCTGGTCAGAACTTGAGACCGCGAAAATGTGATGGAAAGCAAATCATCCGCTCATCTTTGCTCACCGCTCTGCTCGGTAAATTATTTTGGACGAAAGGTCTGGACGTGACTTGACTATCTCGCGGTTCCTGGGAGCTTGGTGGCCCATCTGAAAGATGTGCACCTCGAAAAATCGCGGTTGCAAGGACTGGAGCACCCCATGCGAGCTCCACTATAACAACAACCAGATTCCAACTTTGTATTGCTTGTACTGTGCATTTGAGACAGATTGGTAGCGCTAGGCTCTTACAGTACATATTGTCAATTGATAATGTCAAAGCGTGGTTTTGTCTAGAGGGATCTGGCTGGTCGCATGCTACTATGCCAATATTTTTGGCGGGAGTATTACAAGTAATTTATTAGAAACTAGGTCACGTGATATGGTGTTCAATACGATTCAACACTAGAAACCGCGCCAGGACAGAAATGAGCTAGCGTGTTTCATATCAGGGTTTGAGAAGGATTCTATAGAAGGAAAATGGCGAAACTGATTTCGATCCGTGCTGTACAAAAAAATAAACACACAGAGAATCCAATGCTGTCTTTGCACGCCGACTATCTGAACGAGCTAGTAGGTCGGGGACCGAGCCCACTCTTTTCATAGGCCATATCCAGTATTTTCATCTGGGCAATGGAGTCCTTTCCGTCGACCCACTCTTGGGTTTTCCGGCCCTTGACGCGATTGACGAATTGTTCCAGCTGGTGTCTGTAAGACATCCAGTACGATTCACCGGGCAGGTTCGCAAATTTACCACCTGCCTCCTTGAAAGTGTATGCTTTGTGGTGGGTTTTCTCTTCCCAACATCGGACAATCTCGCCCGTGTTTCGGTCACGAATCTCAAAGACATCCTTAATGTCAATCCGATGCCAGAAAACACCATGCACAAAGCCGTGAAGGACCAGCTCACGCTTCTGAGCTTTGAGCTGCGATTCAGGGAGGCTCTTGTCTGACAATATGACCTCGTTTTGGGTCACCGTGACATACGACGGAGTCCAGTATGTCGGTCCCCTCAAAGTACTCGATGCCTCACCGATACCACCGTTCGGGAAGCGGAACTTAGCATTGAAGTCATAGTCGCATTTGTCATGGACTCCATCGGTGTAGGAGTGTACTTGGCAGTTGAGACACTCCTCGGGCTCGGCATCGAAGAGGAGCCGTAGCATGGCAAGATTATAAGTCCCCATTGCCATCATACTACCACCTGACAGATTGTAGTTAAAGTGGATATCGTCCTTGCTGGTTCCCCACCAAGGGATCATCGAGACGGCGTCCATATGGGCCACGTTCGCCGGGTCGACCAAAGAGCGGAAGTAAGACCAGGCTGGGAAGAAGCGGCTATGAAACGCCTCTAGGAGGACAGGGCCATCGGACCGAGACAGCTCAGGCAAGTTGAAAAGAATTTCCGCTTCCGTCGAGTTTGACACCGAAGGCTTCTCCAGCAGGACATGTTTGCCGGCACGAATGGCACGGATAGCCCATTCATAATGGAGAGCATTTGGAAGGGCAATGAAGACACAGTCGATGTTGGGGTCGTTGAGGATATCTAGTCATTTTAGCACGCAGTCGACCCCAGCTTACCGTATGTGACCACTCACCCTCGTATGTATCTTTGACCTCGGGAATGCCGTGTGACTTGGCAAACTCCTCCGCCTTCTTACGATCGCGAGACGCAACCGCCTGGATGATCACCTCGGGGTGGGTCTTGGCTGGTATGATTAGCGCAAGAGGCCTAAGTATGTCAGTGCAATCCAACTTTGGTCATTTTTATTGATCTCACATACGCGATACTGGCAGCTCCCAAAATGCCAAACTTGAGGGCATCTACCGCTCGAGCGGGTTGGACCGGTGGGCTGAAGGCCTGGTAGATCCGATTGGCCATAGATATCATAGATCCCATGATGCTGCTTCACTCATTCAACAAGTCAGAAATAATAAACCAGCAAGATACCTTGGCCAACTCACCAGGCTATATGGACTACAGAGAGAGTGTCTGAATGGAATTTGACCACAATAGGAGAAAATATTTCCACCTGTATGTCCTGCCTGGCGAGACAAAGAAATGACCACTCGGGCCATTTGCTGAGTCAGTCACCACCGACGGCCTGTGCGCAACCAAGCTATGAGGATTGATTCAGATTCCGGGTGATTGGCGCCTGCATATCATGCTTACAGTGGAAAAGTCCCAACGTCCCTGAAAAACGCCATCGTAGTATTTCAATTCAGAATTTAATCGTAATCGCTTCCAACGTTGATCGTTTCATGGTAAGCCCCGAAGTCAGAAACCTCAGGAGTTCAATTCAATTTAATAGCTAGTATGCCCGCCCTCATACCTAACGCGAGTTTTCATGATCTAAAATAGTAGGCGGTCTACCTGGCGGTCAGGGGCCCGAAGTACTGGTGGTCAAATCCTTTTGCAACACCACTGTATGCAGGAAGGGCAGTGGGGGCCGAAGGGCGATGAAATAATCCGCTATCAACGACAGTGGCAACTAAATCCCGCAGCAGACACTCCGTACCTAAAAAGCCACAAAGTAGGGCATAATGCCGGTCCAATGAAAGAGCGGAATCAAGTGGAATCAAGTGGAATCGAGTGGCCCAATGGATGTGCTGGGCCGGGCCGGGGTAGGATCGGAGTCAAAAGAGTGGAGAATTCCACGGATACACATACTATAACAGTGAGTGCCTACCAATCAAGTGCCTACATAGTGCCTGCGCCCCGCATATGCACCCTCCAATGATCTGACAAGGAGCCTGCTGCATGTCAGATAGCCGTATGTTTCACCCTAGAGATAATCGCTTCGGTTCACCTCAGGTAACCCAAAAGAAAGCAATGTAGTAATCTCCACCACGATTGCGCCTTGAGTCAGAGCCGCCAACCAGCGGCGTAGTTATCATGCCAAGGTGGACCCAATTGAGTGGACCAGCTTGCATTGCATTGGTCGAGCACAGCCACAGTATTCGTTGAGGACACTTGAAGTACTTTTGGTACACCACTGTACGCGCTGCTTCTAAAGGCGCTCTCAATCCACTCAATCCACTCAATCCACCCAGTTCTCCGCGAAATCATCAACTGATCGCAATGGAAGTAACGGACACACCTCGTCGGCGACAATCGTGTGATCGGTGTCATGGACAGAAGCTGCGATGCACACGAGCGAGCAACGACGACACAGGAGCGTGCATTCGCTGCCGCCGCCAAGGTGCGCAGTGTATCTACAGCTCGTGTTTGCCCAAAGGCCGTCCGAGTATGTATCGCCTGGATGGACCATCCTCCGATTCGACGACCCTTCCTCCACAAATTCGGCGGCCAAAGCCTCAGTCCGGACAAGCTCCCGGCGTGGCTGCCACGAGCGTAGACCCCAGCCACGTCACCAATATCGAATCACTACCCGATGCCAAACAAAGCACGAACTCGCACAGCCCAAGGAATTCCGGCCCGATGAATTTTCATTCTGCCGCTATTGATCCGAGCGAATGAGACTAATGGTCTAAAATGGATCTTGAATAATGACATAGCGAACGCATCCATGCCTCCGCCAATTCTTTGGGTGTTGCTTTGCAACTTTTTCCAACGTAATCCAAACTCAGAGGCTCTGAAGCCTTTTATTCGAGTGGCAGAATTGCTAGTGGAAAAGACGATCTGGGACCCGATGATACTGGCATGCCTCAATTCACGCAACTTCTGCTTTGTCAAGCAATTCTTCTACCCACTCAACGAGGTCCCACCGAGGGAAGTCACAGAAGAAACATTGGCGGGACACTTCCAGGCGTCTGCGGATCAATCTCTTGTGAGAGATTGGGCTGAGAAAGGGTTTGCTAACGCAGCGCTGTGGAGCGCCATTCGATCCGGGATATAGAAGAGCCCAGCATTCGCAAGCGTCCTTTCATGCACCGATATAGACCTGGACAAGCCATTTCCGCGTGAAAAGAGATTAGCCACAGGAGCTGCCAATAAATCCTCACCCATATTCCCCGATAGTTCAACTGGCGAAAAACAAAAACTCCTTTCACACTACCCGCGGGACCATCCCTAAGATCGCTCCCCGAGCCCGGTACGCCGCAGAGCCATGCCCTTCAAGACTATCATGTACAACTCATGTTACTGGAACAACAGAACAAGAGGCGATTGATGTTGGCACGACAGGAGCAGACGATAACGTCAGCGGGAAATTGCCTTCTGGCTTGGACAGAGGGAAAAAGCCCTCTAGCTTGGGCTGCGGCAAATCGTAACGTTCAACTTGTGGAAGCTCTTCTGCGCAGCTCGCGCATCAATGTCAATACACCGGACATCCATAGACAGACTCCTCTCATGCACGCCATTGTCGCCAATGATCGGCAAATTGTGGAGAAACTGTTGGAAATGGAAGATATTAATGTTAATTTGCAGAACGACAATGGTAGAGCCGCTGTTTTCTACGTTGCACGAATGGGATACTTGCATATCATACAATTGCTCACTGAAACCCGGAAAGTGGACTTTTCCATTCGGGATTGCAACGGCGACACTGTCCAAGACATTGCAAAGAAGATTGGGAAACAAGATGTGATAGCTGCACTCGCTGCTAAAGGGCGTACATGATCAAAGCAGCCCAGCTTCGTATAGAAGAGAGACCAAAGTTGTGGGGAAATTTGAAGTGTTGCAGAGACTTCGGGGACTTCGACTTGGTCTTTTGTCAGAATGCCACTCGGATAAGACATGCAACTGGTCCGAATGGCCTCTAACCCCGCGGACTGAGCGTCTTTGCTTATGGCTTCGGTAGTTGCAACTGAAGAGTAGTTGTTGATTTTCGTTTCACAAGGATAACATTACCATCAAGGGGCATGGGTGATGGAGTAAGTAACGCAATCAAATAAAAAAAGTTGAGCGGATATTGTGGACCGGACATGAGGCGAAGAAATGATAAAGTTGATAGAGGTTTCAGCATGATAAATGTTTTGGTAGTCAGCTCGGTGAATAGCCGTATCGCCGAGATGGAGAGTTCGATTTGAAAACCCCATCAATATGGATACAACACCATCTCTGAAAATTGTTGGGCAGACCCTTCTAGGGAATGGCCCTCAGTGGACTAACACATATTATCGTGCTCTCAGTATAATATTTGGTTTTGCCGCCAGCTTTAAGGTCCGCTCGGGATAAATTTGCTTTCCCGACACTGAATAACACATCACGGTCTCATTGCGACTTTTTACAGATACAATTTCCACATCCCCTTCTATATCAATATTGCCGCCTTTTGTTCTATCCACCTTCACCGCTGCTTCTTTGTACCCCAACGCTGTATTCGGGACGACTTTAAGACATCAGTTTTCTACTACAAGCGTTGGTTGATCCATCGAACACTCCGAGCCAAAATGTCGTGCCCATTAGCCATGACGACATTAATTAAAAGCCCACAGTTACGCCTTCTAAATGCTCTGCGAGCCGACTCAAAGCCTATCATGACCTTTCTAGGGCTTCCGTCCTTCCGCGCAGCCCAAGTCGTGGCTCAGACCGGCGTTGATGTTAGCATTCTCCTCTTCAGTAGACAGAATTCCCACTGATGGTCATAAAGGGTATTATTATAGATTGTGAGCATGGACATATCAGCGATGATTCTATGCACAGTTCCACTGCCGCTATCGCTGCTTTGGGGGTGTCGCCGCTTGTTCGTCTCAGAATGACCCACGCGGATTTGATTAAAAGAGCTTTAGATGCTGGTGTACAGTGAGTGACAACACTAACTCTACTATTATCCTACTAAAAAATGTGGCAAGTGGAATTGTTGTACCCCAGATCAATACTGCCGAAGAAGCCAGGACCGTCGTGTCCTATTCAAGATTCCCTCCGCAGGGAGTTCGAGGGCAAGGCTCGGCATTTCCAGCCATCGCTCATGGTGTCGATATCCCGACCTACCTGAAAACGGCGAACGAAACGATCATTACCTGTCTTCAGATTGAATCAAAAGAGGGAGTCGAGAATGTTGACGCTATCTGCGCTGTACCTGGTATCGGTAAGTGACTGACGCCAATTCTAAGAGTTCTTTGGCTAATCTCTGTCAAGATATGATTTTCATTGGGCCAAACGATCTTGCTCTATCGGTCCTTGGATATGTCCCCGCAAAGGGGGATGAGCCCGACTTTGTCGATGCAATCGAAAAGATCGTGGCAGCAGTTAGAAAGCACGGCAAATGGGTGGGTCGGTTATCAAATAACGGGGCTTTATGCAGGGAGCATCTGAAAGTGTTCGACACCGTGGCAATGAGTTACGATATTCGGGCGATGCAAAACTGGTATACGGCCGAGTTGCAAATTGCGCGTTCGTGACATATGCTACATGAGAGGAAATTCGCTCTCCAGTACGGAACAATTCACATTGACACATCTTTTGCGATCAAAAACTGAATAGTCAGTCCAACTACGGTGAAAAGTTGTTTATACTGCAAAGTAAAAAAAAAAAGTATGGGCTCATCCAGGGTTGCCCGACTAACTGACCTGTTTGAGAGGATGGTCGCACCGGACTGCCCGTGGCCATATTATCCAGACATCAACGACTTTCAAAAAGGGCAAGAATACGACCTAATACAACACAAAAATAAACGTCGACTCTAAAGCCGAAAAGAAAAGCAATATAACAATTTAATACTTTTTTTAACAAACAGGACCCCCCGGTACCAAATCCCAATTTAAGAAAAGGCAGGGAAAGGACTGTCTTAGAATTGGAAGAGTGGTCATAGCATAAAAGTAAGTGGAAAAAAGACGAAGAATAACAAGAAGGACGACTTTAGGAAGTTAGGGAAGGCTAGGTGTCTCCTTGCTCTGTAGTAGAGGAGGCATATATACACCTTAGCGGGCGGGGCGATTGGTTTCACTCGCATGAAGTCAAGGTCATGCTCCCATATATGGAACCGGCGCCTCGGATTCCTAGGAGGAATAGTGTTAGGTGCGCATTCTATGTATATAGGGTCGTTCGGTCTGAGTGACGGGTGTGTAGTTGTCTAGAAATAAACACTCTTAGTTAATATATCACCCTTTCCTCAGAGTGCTTTTGGCATAACTCACGGAGACCGCAAAACATCCAATTTATTCTCTTCTGTTTTCTCAACTCTTTTCAATTATGCTTTCGGAACCCTCTTTACCTTCCTGGGCATAGAAGTGATGTATAAGAAGAATGACAAGTGACTAGCCATCAGGCCAGGCCGATAGACATCAGATGGGAACTTCACGAAATGATCTTGGGTTTCTTCAAAAGTACTTGTGCGAGAACGGCAACGGATGCCCAGAACAAACTTTTACCGATTGTCTGAATGGAATGAATTGAAGGTGGGTTTGCGACTTGGTGTCAGCTAGGAGCTGCGCAGCCATAATCCCAGGACTACGGCTAATACGCACAAGTGGCAAGCGGAAATTGCTAGACTCATTGTATCGAGAAAACCCTAGCTCATTTCAGACCGATCCCACCTCAAAAGATAGACCGGAATTTCACTGTTAGAAGTTCTGACCTGGTCCCGAAAGTTCTGCATCTCAAAAGATCCGCTTGCATTTGGCCGGCAAAGGTTTTCAACTCGCTTCAATACGACTTGTGCTCTCTCCGAGCAATTCCGGACATCAGAAAATAGGTCGGAATTTGGCTTTTCGAAGCTCCGATATCGTTTATTCCTCAGAAAAGTAGACCAGGGTTGGATTGGTCAGATGGCGTAGGCACATTATCTTCAATGGATCTCAAGTCGTCCACCTGATTTCTTGTTCTTTTGTCGAAAAGATCGGTTACACTTTGGAATCAATAGGATATCTCGCTACTCGCTGTTAGTAATACCATCAATAGCAACAGACTTGATCCAGGGAAAGTAGCTGAAGACATACCTAGACCTTATGATAGTCCGATAAGAAGAGAGAGAGGCGATGTTCTGCGTAACCGTTGCCGAGAGAACTCGAACAACAGCGTCGAAAGACCTCAAGGTGCATTCTTCGCCCTTTGCCTGGGCCTCAGGAGATTCGTTTTCATCTGACCGGCAGAGTTCCTTAACTCACTGCAAGGGGTCTCGAGCAGTAGAAGGCAGGGTTGGGTTTGGCAAAGGAGGGTTTGAGCTTGGTATAAAAGGTTTCGCTTTTGGTAATCTAGTCTCGGGAGAAGGCAGTTGGATTTGTTGTCTATTTGTTGTATCTGAAATAGTCATCCGTGAAAGATCTCCAGGTGGATCTGCTGCAGTGGCTTGAAGCGACAGTATTAGTATTCGAACATTCGGGACTCAATGTATATAGATGTCTTACTGTATGACGGGAGCGCAAGGTCATTGTTTTCGCCTCTCTTGTAGTCATTGGGGAGGGAGGGGGAGAGAGAGAGAGAGAGAGAGGTTATCTATAGATTTGCATTAAAGGCAGGTGCGACCCGCGTGAGCCCTCAGACATCCAACTTCCTTCCCTTTTCGTCAGAACTGACGTCGTCCCCCACCCCAGTTCCTTCCTGTCCTTAA
>JANFQT010000237.1:0-18227 GCA_025586815.1 Penicillium glycyrrhizacola
TATTAAATAAATTCTCTATATTAAATAATCCTAATTATAAGCCTATTAAAGCTTTGGCCGCTATGCCCCTTCGCACTGAAATGTTTCCTCCTTTCTTCTGTATTCATTCACCATGTCGATGCTCAAATTAACCCCCGAACTTCTCATACAAATCGGGACACATTTAGAATGTTCCGATCTGAATCATCTTCTGGAATGTCATTCCTATCTATTCAAGATCCTCAACAAACCCCTCTATCAACGCAATGTGCAGGAACACGATGCCTCGGCACTGCTATGGGCAGCATCTAAGGGGTCGGAATCGACTCTGCAATATCTCATTGAGGCCGGAGCAAATGTTCAATATGAATCTCAGTATTTTGCCTGCTCCATACAAAGTGAGGGATCACGCATCCGATGGCCGATTCAAATTGAGGACATGAAAGAGCATCCAATATCATACGCGGCAGCCCAGGGACATATAAAAATCGTGGAGTATCTCCTCGATTTAGGAGCTGATCTTAATTATCGCGACCGGGATGGGTTAACGCCCCTTGCCCTCGCAGCTCGCGAGGGTCACTTGACTCTGACTCAGAAACTCATTTCTCTGGGCGCAAAGCAACTATCACACGATACCGAGGGAAGATACCCGCTTTCACAAGCAGCATCAAAGGGTCACCATGAGATCGAAAACTATCTCTTCGACCAGCTTCGCCAATACACTTATAGCAAACCAGATCCCGCACTGGACCTCTACTGGATGTTGAAATACGCCGCGGAACAGGGCGATGACGCCCGCATACGATACCTCTTGTCCCGGGGAGCGGATGTTAATTTCCAACTACCCGAAGAGAGTCATCCACCGCTATGTGGTGCACTCCGGGATGCTCCACGGCCATTCAGTACCGCCAAGCTTTTGTTAGATCATGGAGCAGATCCAAACGGAGAAGCTTCACGATCGAAATCCTACTCATCTGGAAGAAGGGAACGGTCGGTTACAACAGTCTTTTGCGCTCTATTGAGAGATGAGAGCTATTCTCTGATTGAGCTCCTTTTTCAATACGGGGCGATAGCAATAAGGCACGGCCAGACATTGCTGATAGCAATCAACCTAGAAAAGCCTCGCGAATTTGAATATTTAGTGGAGCGCGGAGCCAGCCTAGATGCAGGATATCGCAGGACAACTGTCGCTAAAAGTGCAATGAGTTCTGGCTGTCAACCTATTATTGATATTTGCTTGAAGTATGGAGTTTCTCGAGATACCAAATGATCGTGAATCGACTGATATGGACTTTCTACATCGAGAGTTTGTGAAATTCCGATTTGTTAGGTAAATAATAGATTCATCGTGTTGTTTGTAGGAAAAGGCAAATTCATTTCCAGTATCCAGCGAGGTAGGGTAGCGAATTTAGAAGAAAGGAAGGTTAGACCACGCAAAGCTCTACTTCTTCCTGCTTCTTCCCATGTCCCGTAAAAACTCAAACTAAGATCTAGTATGATTCTAGCTGTGTCGACTATATCCCATGATATGGATTTCTCATCGGCAGAGTGCAAGTTCTGTGTTGACATGCTCTAGTTCACATTTTTGGGGTCTCTGCAAGTACCGTCTCCCCAGTTTGCCTTTTCACTAAGGTAGAGGCCTGTAATAGACAAAATTAATACCGAGGAAGCTGCTTGTCATAACGGTGGTACATACCAGAAACCATGTACATCAAAGTGTCTGAATAGCCTAGTTATTTCTGACAAAAAGTCTTGTAATCTATAGGTACACCGCTAGTCCCAAACTGGAAATACACCGCTTGCCGACGGAAGAATAACCAAATACAGAAACACATTTTGATCATAAGATAGGCATCAAAAGAGACTTGGTTTGTTGAGGTAAAGGTCTTTGCTTCTAGAGTCATATGTTGATTACTTACTGTATTCCAGATCTCGCGACTAAGATCCGGAATCATATCAGCCCCAGGACTCATAGTAAGGTTCCCAGCAATGCACGTAGTCGCTCCCAGGAGTAAGAACTATAATTACTAGAGGATATACAGTTATTTGGAGTGAATGTGACAGAACGCGGGTGCTTGGGTTGTACCACTACCCCGGCTAGGAGGGGGGTAGAGATAGTAAGCCGGATATTAAGCTTCGAAATCACTCTCTCCGGTATAAAAGGAATTAAACTAGTAGATTAAAAGCTATTTTTAATAGTCTTAGATCTGAAGGCTTCTATTCGTATAATAGGGTATACTTCGAGAAAATCTAGTTTATTAATATAATTCGATCTATACTATATTTAAAATTTAACTAGCTGGCTATAGGCTTATTTTAATACTATAAAATAGTCTATATCTAAAGGCTATAAAAGGAAGTCACCAAAGGCCAATCTGGCTAGAGAGGAGAGTTGAATATACAAGATGTTCAGCCCCTCTAGTCAAATTCACGATGGAGCTACCTACATACATGTACATACCTCCCGGGCAAGTACGTAATGTACATAGATAGTCAATTTCGGGTCTCCCAACGTACGGTGTTCGGGTATTGAGTACCTGCATCGTACAAGGAGACCAAACCCATGATGTCCACTTTTCCACGACCCCCACCTACCCTTGAGGCACCTACAAGGGTCAGGCTTCCCACGGCTTTGTGGCCGCATTTCTGTTAGCACTCATTCAGAGAATGAGCCGTACGAACCCTTGCAAAACCCAGGGGAGCGAAGCTCAACCCAAAATTTAGCCAGGTAGGCAGAAAAGGGACGCATTTACTGCAGCGGGTTCATGGTGTTCCCGAAGGACCCCACCAAGCCCTGGGGGTTAGAATATGGGTCAGTATATTTTAAGCTGGTATGTGAGGGGGAGTGATAAATTGTTATGGATGTGACATACCTGAAGAACTTGAAATGGATGGAGATGTGGAGATGAGAAGAAGAGAAGGAGGAAAGAAGAGAAGGGATGGGGTTTTATAGTACACACCCTATCCGGGTGAGATACACTAGTCCTAATTAGGCTTAGTACTTGTTGAGCCGCACCCTATATCCACTATACAATTTTGAGTCTCCAGTACTTCCTAGTACTAGCTAGGACAGGTTAAACTATTGTACCTGGCGCTCATAAACGTAATTAGAGCTTCTTAATACTACATATGTAGTGATGGTGGGCCAAAGTAGATTCAGTGTACCAGGTCGGAAATCTCTCTCCCTTTTCCTCCTCCCATATCCCCCAGGACTACTCTCTCAAGTGTGTCTCGACACGCATTTTAACAAGCATTGTTACTTTTTTCTTTTCCTCTGCGTGTTGTAATCATGGCCAAAAGCTCTGCTAATGCTCCCCCGCCCACCCCCTCCTTCCACTCCCCCAAGCAAACGCGGGAAGAAAGGCCCCTTGCGCAAGATGAAGGCACACCACAAGGCCATCAAGAAGCGCAAGTTGGCGCGTATTACCTCGCGCTACAATGCCCTAGCTGAGCACTACCTGCAGCAAGTAAGGTCCTCCTCCAATGCAGATTCTATTTTGGAAATCCATTGGATGTAGTCGACTACAATACCAATACTGCCATTACCGGTGACCATAGAACCTATCTAATATCGCCAATAGGGGGGTTCAGCCCATCCAGAGGAGATGCGCAACCGATGTCTCAAAATCATCCACGATATGGCAGTGGTAAGTTCCCTAATACTGTCGTTCATAGGGAATAAGGTGGTATTCTAACATTTCTGGTATTGATAGGATGGAGACAACCGAGATAACCCTTCTGTCAAGCCAAAGAAGAAGGAGAAACAGACTGGCGACTCCGTTGCGTAGTTGGTTGTTCTGAGGTCCTTTTCGTCTCATTTTCCTATTCCTTTTTTGTTTTGAAAAAGACTGGGATTAATTGTGATTGTGCCAAAAATGATTACTGCTATTCTTTAAGCTTATGCCCGAGTCCAATTTCATTCTGTGTAAGCTCGAGCCAATGTCTTGTTCGTTCTTGTTTAGGGAAAATTGCGCTAAGACCGGCCGTACCTACATCAATCTGAGCGCAGGCCAGCGTAGTCGTTGCATGTCGATGGCTTGATTTGCAGTCTCAACGAGGGATATACGACAAAGGTATCTTGAACTCCCCATTCACCCTCATCACCCGTCTCTCACCCAACTAGCGACCAGTCTCAATATCCCAAATATATTTCACGCGTTTGGATAATCCGGTCCACGACTCTGGACAATCGAGGCCACCGATAATCCACGCCTTCGGGCACCGTCGCATACCGAGTCCAACTTGGCCATCCCACATTTGCATATTCATCACACCTTCGATCAATCTTAACACTATACAAACTCGCTCGTTTCGAAACCTTAATCGCCGTCGCCCCTTGACTCCAGAATAGTCCCTCATCGTCCGGTTGCCCTGCTCCGTCGACCTCGAAACACGTTGACAGCACATAATGTTTATTTTACTGGTATCTTTGGATGCATCCTTGACGTGGCTGTATGGATGCACGGTAATGGTTCATCGTCGACTCTCTTCGTCTCCAATACCTCGACATCATCTCAGAAGCAGTCCTATCGTATTGCAATTACATTACATTTGCACTCTCTTCCCGGTTTACCAACGCACGTTGTATCGGTGGCTTTTGCCCGCGCCTCTATGGTCTCTGCTTTATTAGCCCAACCGGTGTTTTGGTGAAGAATTCCAAGGTTGTTTACAGATCTATAATCAATACCGGGAAATTATAGCTGACCGATACTTGAATCTCAGCCTACCGCCGACAAAAATCTGGTTTTATATACTGTCGACCGACAGTAATTCTAGAGAGGGCCATGCCCACCGTAGACTGCAAGGCAGAGAGTCAAGAGGCTTATTGGAAGTCTAAATATAGATTGAAAGAAATTCTTAGAACATATACACATGAGAATGAGGCAGAATCAAACCCGAGGACATATCTCGTACAACTCGAGTCCTATACCTCGATGTGTGCAGTCTCGATTGGTTTTTCAATCGTCCCGGTGTTCAAAGTTCGGTGGTGGCCAGGGAGAACGGGATGACCTCTAGTTTCCCAAACACCCCCGGTGATTCCGCCTCTTGAGAAGAGGTGATCAACATCTTCCAATTCCAGGCCTTTGGTCTCGGGGAAGAAGAAAAAGACCATTGGAATCTTGGTTCAGTCAGTACCATATAACATAGAAACTGGGTTCGGAATCGGGGTCATACCCAGGCAAAACAGAAGCAGGCAAAGATGATAAATGTTTTCCATCCAATATTATCAATTGCTGTTGGTGTAATTTGGACGACAATGACTGCGAGGGTTAGCGAAGCCACTTATTTACCAT
This sequence comes from Penicillium glycyrrhizacola, assembly GCA_025586815.1. Taxonomy (NCBI): domain Eukaryota; kingdom Fungi; phylum Ascomycota; class Eurotiomycetes; order Eurotiales; family Aspergillaceae; genus Penicillium; species Penicillium glycyrrhizacola. The sequence continues at coordinate 5,274 of JANFQT010000237.1, forward strand.
GGAGACCAGTCAACTTACAGACACAAATCCAATTGACGAAGCCACCAAAAGCTTGAGCTCTAGCTCGGATACGAGTAGTCGATATTTCAGAAGGATAAAACCTTGCTAGTTGTTAGCAATTACATGCAATCACGACCAAGGTAGGCAGCAACTAACCAGGGAACTGGCAGATATCCAATGCCGAGGAACAACTGGAATATGAAGACAAACACGGTAGCTGCATATGCACACGGCGCAGTGCCAATCGACAATAGAATAGAAGTCATCACGAAACAGAAACAGAGACCAGCGGCGGAGACCATGAGCGATACCCGTCGGCCAAATTTATCCATACTCCACAAAGGGATGACAGAGCCAACAAGGTACGCGAGAGAGGTGCAGCCGCCGAGAACCAATGATAAATTGCGAGATAGATTCATGGCATTCTGTTTTGGCATATTAGCTTATCTGTCCAGCTGGATATGGGCATAGGAAAATACCTGGTAGACAATGGGCGCATAGTAATTGATCATATTTGAGCCTGATATGTCAGTATGTCAATATTGACCTCTTAAGCACCCGAACTGGTGTTGCTTACCTGTAAACTGCTGCTGGATATTAACAACTGCAGCCAAGATCATGCGACGAAGATTGCCCATCTGGCCACCCGACCAGAGCTCCTTGTACTTGAAAGGTCCGCCAGCAGACTCAATCTCGATAGACGATTCAATTTGATGACGAAGATGAACAACCTCAGGACTGGACTCATTAGCGGGCTGATCCAGTTGAAGACGTGACAAGACCGACGCCGCCTCATCACTGCGATCTTGTTCACAGAGCCAGCGTGGTGAGTCAGGCAGGGGAATCATCTGTAGAACCAAGAAGATGGCAAAGAAAGCCTGGAAACTGATTGGGAACCGCCATTGAACGGGCGTGTCCACAAAGCTCAGTCCATAGTCCAGCCAGTATGCAATACAGAGACCGAGAATTGTAACAGTACCCTGGGCAGAGAGCAACATGCCACGCTGCTCTGGGCGCGCTAGCTCGGATTGGTAGGCCGGAACGGTACTGCTGTTGATTCCGTTGCCAATGCCAGTGACAATTCGGCCAACGAGGAATTGGGGAACGGTATAAGAACTGCCGAGGATAATTGTTCCTATGATCATGATTGAACCACCAGCGATAATCATCTTGCGGCGACCGAATTTGTGGCCGATAACGAGACTGAGGAGACAGCCGGCTGCACAACCGATATCGTAAATCGAAGTAAGGAGACCTTGCATCGTGCTGTCAGGGTTGTTGAAGGTTTGTCCAAATTGATTGTTCGCGCCAATCAGGCCGCTCATAACTCCCTGGTCATATCCCAGGAGAAGAAAGGCTTGACAGCTTGCCGCTGTCACAGCCCAGTGTAGGTATCTTCCGCGCAAGACCATATTGTGCTTAGGTCGATAGGAAAGCTAGAGAGATGTTGGAATCCGGGGTCCCAGGTCCTTTTCTCCACTCATTCAACCATTTCAAACCCCATGGCATCTCGGACCAATCTTGCCCGAGAGGGATTGGCTGCTCGGTTTAATGCAACCCGGCGCCGCCATTGATCTTCACCCACGGGACGAAATAGGACTAGCGCGATATTTCCCCGCGGGGTCTTCCCCACATGCCGACAAATCCTTGTCCGGCTGGAGGGACAGGGATAATCTGAACGCCACTGACACCTTGTTATGCGGGAGATTCTGGGCTTCGGAGATCCCGAGACTCTGTGCCGTTGTTAACGCGGTCTCTTGATGCGGCCTAGCACTAGCGATCTTAACCTATCAGGCCAGCTCAGCTGCCTGCATGCACGTTCTTTTCCTTTTCTTTTTTCCCTTTTCTTTTTTTCCTCTTTTTTTTACAACAATTTACGTTAGCCTAGTGTAATCGTAGTACATGAATTTACTGCAAGTACCTAGCGACCTAGGTGGACCAAGTGTATACGCTTGAAAGACAACGAGATTCATTACACTTGCTTTATGGATAGGTAAATAGTCGAGCCGGCTAGACAGGATAGGTATACTTGAGATCTTTTTGTACTATTCTCCAGCGTTTCAAAGCTCTGGCATCTGACATTTAACGGGACAGTTTCCTGGTCGAGATCAAAGCAATGCCTACTTGCCGACATTGCGGGCCCCACTAAGAGCTACTACTAACTACAATAATACAAAGGACTCATGCATTTAAGTGCAAAACATTTTGAGATAATCAATTGACATATATCTAAAGGTCCAAGTACCGGTCCACAGCCTCGATCTGACGGGCAACCCAATGCCGGTCGGAATATCGAGACATGAGGTTATGTTGAAGCACAACCAAATGGCCCCGAAGCTTGCGAGTTTTCACTAGAAATTCGGATTTGTGTCCGTAGTAGCCACATCCATTCAGCACAGTACGGCATCTTGGCATCTCACTGTACATAGTGAGACTAGCCCGCTCAATGACACGTACCTGGTCAATAAGGTCGGCAAGGTTGTCAGCAGCCAGCGCCAGGCGGAAGGGTGAAATCCCACTGCGGGCCATAATGGCGTCAATCTCGATCTGTATGCCAGCTATGAACTGATCGCGCGCGCGCAGAAACTGATGTTCGGCATTTCCTGACGTCGCGAGCATAGTGATAAATGGGTACTCTCTGACAAAACCCAAGCAGGAAATTATAGGTCTTTCGTGGGGCCAGCTCGTAGTGGCGACGGAGTTGTAGCTGATTCAGAGATGTCGAATGATGTTTATGATTCTTGAAGATGGGAACGAGTCTATTTATGCAATTCCGCTAAAGGAACATTATTATTGGGGTTAAATGAGGATAATGTGATAGAAGCAACAATGCGAGTCATAAAGACTTCCCTTGTGTTCTTTGTCTCTTTCAGGGGTTTCATTCATTCTTCGTGGTTTGAACAGGGATAGACTTGACAAGGAAGTACGGATGAGACTTGTCTATTGACTCTGTCCATATGCCATAAAAGTGCAATGCAAAATTTGCATAGTTCCAGGTTCCTGATTGTTGCTCCAAGCGAAGTAGCAGCGACTAAAATATTTCTCCTTTCAGCGCTGGAGGCAGAAGTAGTATTCGACAGGACGTTCAATGCCTGTCGAGCCTTTGTTCATCTGCATTTGAGAATAGAGCGTCAAGTAAGGGAATCATTACAATTTTCGAGACCAAGGCTCTGAAATTGATTACGTACCTAGAAGACGAGGAAATACATAACTGAAAACACTACTAGCCCTTTAAAGAATATAAATGGAGACTTCCGCCCAAAACCTGCCCACAACCAAATAAAGAACACCCCACTGGCGTCATCGAGCCTCGGCGCATACCGCTAGTCCGAAACAGGCTTCATCTTGCGCCTCACATCAGCAACATCAATATAAGACATCCTTCGGGCCTTTTCTTACAGCTATCTGTTTTGATCGAAGCTGTCTTGTCCCAGTCCCGTTTGCCGCTTAAAAATGACCCTGATCGACCAACTTCTTCATTCCATCTATGGGCTCCCTCCCCCGACTAGCGGTGCACGCAAAGAGCCAATGCAGGTGTTGGCCATTGGGATATCACGAAGCGGAACCGATAGTCTCCGCGAAGCATTGCATCTCTTGGGATTTAACCATACCCACCATGGTTTCGACACCATTCTTCCCCCTTCGTCTCTGGAAGGGATATACCGGCTTTTACAGAAGAAATACACCACAGCCCCTAAATCTGACGGATCCAAAAAGTTGACAGCGAAAGATTTCGACTCAATTCTACTAAATAGCGTGGGTGTCAGCGATTTATTCGCAGCAGAGTTCGCGCCCGAACTCATCGAAGCCTACCCTAACGCGAAAGTCATCCTCAATTTCCGCAAGGATCTTGACAGCTGGTATCGTAGCATGCAAAACACGATGGGATATTTCGACAGAAATCCTATTGATTGGGATTGGTGCAAATCTTGGTTCAGCGCAGATCTTTTCTGGATTCGCCAAACAATGTCGAGGACCATGATGCCCCGGTTCTTCAGAGGAAGTTTCCAATCGAACGGGAAGTGGGTTTATGAGCAGCATGTTGCAATGGTCAGAGGCCTAGGTTTGTCGGAGGATCGACTTCTCGAGTGGTCTGTTGAAGATGGCTGGGAGCCTCTTTGTCGGTTCCTGAGCAAGCCAGTGCCCAACATTCCGTTTCCCAATGGTAATCCTCCAAAGGCATGGGCGGAACGAATTGCCAAGACAATGGAGGCTCATCATAAGCGTGCAGTAAGAAATATGCTCGTTTTTGGAGCCTTGGCTTTCATGATTCCTGTTATTTTGTGCACCTATTTGGTGGGACTCTTTTGATTATGAGGGATCATGTTATGGACCAAGAATATAGAACTACGGGTGAATTCCTCAGATATGTATGTCAAAAGTCTAGGGACTTGCACCGCAAGCGACACGAAGATAGATCTTACTCGATTCCATGTAGCGAAGACACTTGGATAAATGGGAAATTCGACGTGCCGATCCTCCCCAATACGCACGACCATACTTATACTACATCAAGAAAATAGACTTGATGCGTATTCTAATAGATCGATTCTTGCGGGCGCAGACATAGCCTTAACAGCGGCTGTGAAATATGGGATGTCGACGCCCTTAAAAGAACAGCTTCTCCCATGAATGCCGATAGTCAGAATGCCAACCTCATCGTCACCCGAAGTGGCCTCGTGGATTAACATCTGTTTGTCAACTGAACCACGGACCACAGTGCTACTAATCTTCTTTTCCAAAAAGAGATAGGGCAAATCGACCCAGCCCAAGTCCGAGTCACCCAGGGTGAGATTGAAAATCACATGTCCCTAAACGTATCAGGCCAAACTTATCTCCCAGGGCATAGGATGAATTATCATACCAGCTCAGCAATGAATGGACTTGGGTTGCGAACGGAGACCGTGGCATTGAAGTTGTATCCATCAACAGGAGGATCCAGGAGTTCTATGCTGGTGACGTTGAATGCGCCCTCGGCGTTGATGAAGTCTGCGAAGCTTAGAGAGATTTACTCACAGTGGGAAATTTAGTACAGCATGGCTCACCTGTGACATTATAACCTAATTCAGCGTCATTAGCTTGTCCCGTGGATAGGTAGGAAAGGGACTCACTCACTGGCCACGTTCATGGTTTTAAGGATGTTTAAATGAGCGGTAGGCAGAGCACCAAATTTCAAATCTAGCGAACCTTCCACCAAAATGGAAGAGCTCTTGTTAGATGCAGCTGCAGAGGCCAATTTCGACAGACAGTCGACACAAGACAAGTCCGAATCTTGGTCTATTTCAAGGGTGGCTCCGTTGCCAAATGCGATATTCGGCACAGGGAATACTGTCAAAACCTCATCGGTGTCTTTCAGACGACATGTGGCGTTGAATGCAGTCATATGACCACTGCCACTAAGCCCACCTGTCATTCGAAGGCTTTGAGTTTGTTTAATATGGAAGGCAGTAGGCCGGGGGTTGGTAATCTCGAGGCCGTCATAGTCGTACTCGTACTTATCGATATTGTTGTTTTGGGAACTCCAACATAAAAGCTGAGAAATGGTTAGTACAGGTAATTATAAGCTTCCATGATGAATAGGATGAATCTCACAGCGGAAGAATGATGACGAGTACAGAGATGCAGAATGCGACCAAATAAGCCCACCAGAATCTCGTCATATGTTCCTTGAATCGGTGCCATAAGGTCGGCTTTTCTGGGGCTGGCAATGTCTCATCCACCTCGGATTTACTTAAGACGTCAGATTTTGACATGAGGGGCGCAAGGATGTTGATGTGCCAAACGTTTTGCTCTTAGCCCAAGTCATGGATGGTGAAAGTCTGGTATATGGCAGTGTGACACCTGCTTCCCATACTTGTAGCGTGTAGAGGTAACAGCAGATCGAGAAGAACTTATCATATTTTGATAAAGAGTGGGGCTACCGAGAGGTGCTGCTTGGATTCGAGCTACTTTGCAGGCCCGAGACAGGAGGTGACCCCTGTGATCAAATACTTGGGCTGATCGAGGAAAAAGGGTTGCTTCGTCGGATATTCAGCGTGACAATCGACTATAGGGTCGATGAGAATCTGATGCTGCCATTACTTACTAGTACGCTGGCCATACACCTGAGTTTTGTCAGAAAGAGACCGTTGAGCACTTTCTTTTCCGATGTCGGAAGTGGACTGCACACCGGACGGAACTGCTACAATGTACCAACACCCACCGAGGAAACATATCCTTGTTCCTGGGAGGGGAATCGCCTTCTGATGATCAGAAGTGGACGCTAAACTTAGACGCGGTACGGGCCTCAATACGATTCGCTATCGCGACGGGCCGACTCGAGGCCACTTAACCATGCCGTCAAACACAAATCACCCCCTTTTTCCGATCTAACTCACCAACCACTTCGTGTTATAGATGGTAGACGCGCTTCACCTGCCGAAAATAGGACGTTGAACACTTGGAGAAGCGCCTTCAAGCCAGCCTACTAACAAAATTACTAAGCCACGAGGATCCGCTGCGACACTGCATCTGAAATGACATATATTGTAAGGTTTTATGTAAGGGCTCTAAGGAGACATAGTACTATATATATTATGACATGTATAGTAGATCAGCGATAGTTGCCCTTTCGGCTTAGCCGCCGGGCGTTAATAGATTGTGTGTGTACTAGAATCTCTACTCCCTGGCCGCACAGACACTGACATCATACTCTTAAACCCAGGATGAAGATTGTTATTCCTTGATGGAGAACCAAAAAGTCTAGACCTTGTTGGAAAGCCTAGAATAGGAACCCGAACCTAGTTTCCAGGACAACAAAGTGAGTTATTTCAGCTACCATGGCTTATGAGCTAGGTTCTTGTGATCGCCACCCTCTCGCAAGATTGTAACGCTACTATCACACTGATGAGACCCTGGATACAAATAGTACCTGAAGGACCAATCAAACACTATGCGTGAATTTAGGCAGACGTAGGTAAGGGTCTGCGATGTAGATCCCAGCGATAACCCTCGGGACAGTAGATCAAGGAGGTTCTATTTGTGGCCCGGAGAAGAGATTGGAAGGATTTGCAAAGGTCCGGACACGGTCCATAAGCCACACCTGATGGCCGTTAGTGTCCGATGGAATATGGCTTTGTTGCTTAGGAGGTATGGTTGAGGCACGGCCGAGGTAGTGAGATATTTGGAATATCACGCAAATCTCTGGCAAGAATATGGTCGGCTGAAGCCCCGATCCATGGTTGTGTTCTCCTGGTTGCTGTCACAGGAGAGTATGTTCTGTCAAGTGGCAAGCTGCTCTCGTCTATCTGGTCTGTAGAACGTTCTAGAAGCTATGTTTTCTGTCTTGGATAAACCTTTCTCGTAGAAAGTATAGTCTCTTTGAGCTCGACCCATCCTCTCTATCTGCCTAATTCGATCGCTAGTCTGATATTTCTAGCAGGTGGCTTATAGAAACTGTGCCAATTATGGACAGACTATATGAGCTTACGTAAACTGTCCCCGGTTTTTGCACTAAATTGAGGAAGCGATTGGCTCCCGGGTATGGGTCGACGTTGTGGACCGGCCCTCCAGCGGCCCCTAACTTTATTTAATCACCCCGCGCATCTTGATCATGACAGTAGCGATGAAGAATCTTTCTAATACAATATTAGTCTTTTCCTATTTTCCATACATTAATCGACCGAGAGCAAAGGGGAACGCTATGCTGTGCGCAATGCCGGCACTTAGGATTACATCGCTTGTTCTGGGGAGTCATGTGTGACCACCCAGGAGCCAATGACCTTCCGTATTTCCCCGGCGGGAGATGGTTTTTACTTCGTCACGGATGAAGCCAAGGACTTCGCCTGGTCTGAGGCAGGTGATCGCCTCGGGTTTACTGGACTTGAATACAACAACAGGTTCAAGTTCCAGTCCCGGCCGGCGGACTTTTAATTCTTTCAAGTATTTGGCGGTAGATATTATTCAGCGAACTGTATATATAGTCACTGTCTATGAAGTATACATTGTATACTAACTCAATATTAAGTCCAAGGATTAGATGGAAATAGTTCTGGTCACAATTAGGGTGTCCCCACAACTAGGGTAGTCGCGACTTGGTGACACCTTTATCAACTACCCGGTGGTCTCGCTGCTTCTTGTCGCATGTTGGCCTGTGAAGGAGAGAACTGATATTCAACTATCTACTGCTCCAGTGAAGGTGCTGAATATGGAGACTTGCGTGAGCCCTAGATGCCTTGTTCAATTGGATTCAACACCCTCTATCTTGCTTCCTGTTTTGACTGTAAAGGAGTTGTTGTTGATTGATCACTGACCTCCTGAACCAAGAGACCTTTTATAAACATAGATGTTAGAGTTCCTGTTTCGATACTGTCTTGGTACCATATCAGTGTTATATAGTTCTGTCATCCTGACCGCACTACTGCTGTGTTAGAACTAGATCCGTTTCATATATGTACATAAAAGGGGTCTCTTGATTCAGGAGGTCAGTGATCAATCAACAGCAAATCCTCTACAGTCAATACAACAAGTTATGGGTCCCGATTGCCCTACCGTACCGAGATATTCATCAAATTCGTCATGGAAAGTGCATCAGGACACCCCAAACTCATTCGAACGAATTACCATTCGTGGAAACTTGATGCCCAATTCCAACCTATAGGATTGGGACAGGTGACAGGGTGGCAACAGATCATGGAGTAGAAACGGACTATATAGGAGGAAAAAAGGAGCCCTCACTTGATACCCACGCATGTCATGAGTGAATTTCACTAGTAGTCAGGTTGAGGACGTTCATAGCCCGATGGCAAAGTGCACCTAGGCTAGATGATAAGTATGGTATCTACTCAACAAACGCTGCCCGGTTCTCCCTCGTATACAGCTGCGTATGAATGCTCTTTGCTCGCCGCTCATATGCCTGCCCAGACAACTCCTGGGCTTCGTCAGTCCGACTATCTTCTCCCCGATAGAGAAACAACAATGGAAGCGGATTGTCACTCCACTTCTGTAACTTCCCCCGGCGCGTTTTCCACTCCGTCCCTAACCAGGTCACAGCACTGAGTAGCCAAACAAGCAACGGCAGCGTCAACCACTGCCAACGGACATGAATGATGGTGGCGTTCACCTGTGTATAGCCCACTACCATATCTGCCTCCGGCCCATTATTTATATACGCCTGGTCGCGGAACGACTTAGACATAGCATCAGCGACATTTCTCATCGCGCAACCAAACCGGTCGTTTTCAGTAACCGCGCAGCCAGTGACATTTCCATACATAAAGGCCTCCATGACATCAGCTGTCGCGGACGATCCATATTCTGCTTCAATTGGGCGGAATATGAGTCGCATCATGCTGGCGTACGCGTCGCCAGAAAAAAGTGACTTCATGAAGAGCGTTATTGTAGCGTGGCTTCTCGGGAACAAGGTAAAGTTCTGGCCAGGGTGGATGCCTAGGCTTTCGTTCCAGTTCGGGATGAGGGAGTGCCCGTCGCCGCTATTTTGCGAGTCATGCCAAACCTCTACTTTTGTCCACTCTGCGAGAACAGTTTCGCTGTAGACGGAGCTGTTAACAGAGGCCTTGACACTGCGGACGATGGGTTCCAGGGAGCATTCCGTCGCAACATATCTAGCATCCTCGCGAATCGCTGAGGCCATGTTCCACCCTTCTTCCCCGCTTGCGACTACTGCCTCGATGCGCTGGATGACCGGTAAGGTGGCATTGGTGTACACGATGGGTTGAGACGAGGACTGGACTTGCAAGGCAATTGCATCCGTTGCATAGCCGCCGGCGTAATATGCTGATGCCCCATTGGGAAGTGAGACCGTGCAGTTGTCATATGGAATCCCGGTGCTGTCGTCAAGGCGTTCGCATCTTTTCTTAATGGATGATGTAACATTTGAGCAAATGGCGCGCACCGCAAGAGAGGCAATGGGGTCCCAGGTACAGTTGCCTGTTGGGCACATATACTGTGGGATGGCCCATGGCCTCCTTGGATCTGTACTGAATATGGAGTTGTATATGTTCCCTTTGAATGTAGGCTCAATATAGTAGTCTGCTCATGTTAGCACCTTGCCCAGTAGAGAAAGCAGCCACGCGGGCGGGTAGGGTGAGAACTAACTACCTGCACCGGATCGCAACGGTCCGAGGCTACTATAATCCGTGGTATTCGCTAGGCGAGAGATCTGCGATGCATCCACGATAAGATCGGGCGAGTAATGCACCAGGTTCTGAACGAACGGCTCAAATCCGACGGCGAGCAGCACCGCCATGGCACCCAAGACCGCAAAATGACTATCCAATCAGCATCTACACAGCTGCCATGGAATGGAAGCTTACCGCATCCTCAACGCCCACAGCAGCTCTACGCTCCCATAGATGCCTCTACTAGCATTATCAAAAACCCTCAGGTCTGACAACGGGCGCTTTCGCTGCGCAAACCACACCCACTTGAGCTGCGATAGGCCAGCGCTGAGAGGGAATGCAATGCAGCCCTTCCCCACCGTGCTCAACCACGAGAGAAGTGTGTTGAGCGAAATCCACCTCCAGCTGGGTTGTTGCTTGCCATCAAACACGCGAAGGATGACGATGATAGCGATCAGGATCGCAAGCGACAGGCCGAGCCCAAGAATATCCCATCCCCACCAGTAGTCTATAGTTGGCGGAGCGTGATGTAATTTGCTGTCTGCGGCTTTTTCCTGGGTCGCGACCGTGGTCTTGGTGGCCGATGGAGCAGGAGAGGTTTGACCTGCACGCCGCTCCCTACCTGAGTTGAAAATTGGAGTTGGGGGGTGTTCTGGATTAGGGTCGTTATTCCTGCCTGACTCCATACTTGTTAGTTTGTGTGGTTAGGAGTGGAGAGAACGGAGCGATTTCGAACAATTTTGAATGCTTTCCTCTCCAGACTAACCGGCATTTCTGGGCACTGGGGCTGTGACAGTTAGATCATCGATCGGCAGCCACCAGGCCAGAATCAGTCAGAGCCCCCAAGCTGTTTTGGGGCGGAAAATCGATCTGCACCAATTGGAGGTGAAGTGGCACTCGGTAGGTCTGCAGACCGTTGATTCAACTCTGGTGCTCTCATTTAGCCCACTAATCCTCGATCAAGTATCTGTACCTCATACCAAACTATCACGGACCGAAAACTGGAAGAAACTTAGCTCAATGAGATCCTTTTCCACAATAAGAGAACATGCCAGTCGAATGACTAGGATGCCATTCATACACTCTGCATATGCCAAATCATTTCCCGACCAGGATAATTTCATTTCTAACGAACACCGCCCACATGTAGTACATCTTTTTCATTTTGGCTGTCAACTCACTGGGTCTCCGGTGTGTTTCTCATGTGCACGACTCAGCCTAGCGCTAATGTATGATCGTTATTTTGGCCGGCGGCTACATTGGTTGGCAACTCACCCCAAGCTGCAGCTCTGCTTGGTCCGACTCTGGCCAACCATATCAGCCTTTGTCCCCTGATATAACTGAGAGCCAGTAGCCTAGTAGCGGGTAACTGCAGTGGTCCTTATCTAAAAATAACTGACGACTCAACGTTCTAGCATTGCTACCCCAACTCTGCGGCGCCAATAATAAATACGGTTCTAACGCTCGGGACTCTAGTTCTCAGAATTAATATTAATCGTCCATATGCAGGTAGACTGAATAGGAGTGTCTGAAGGCCCTATTCTCGATGTGAGTAATGCGCCCTTTTAGATTACATGGAATGTCTGCTCACCTCTAGCAAGGACAGCTGTCACCCTCCCGAATAACCCTTTACACCACGAAGATGCAAAAGTCCGAAAACTAGAAATCCAGCAAGAATTTCTGCAATATTCATGGTTGTCCAGAAGAAACCCAGTCGGAGCGGCAGATCATGGTCTTGAGTCATATCTCAAGTAACTTGAGATTCATTCCGAGTATTACTTTAGTAACATCCACGCTAACGTTCAAATGTTTCTAAGGTTTTGCCGAGGATCAACGTCGGATATTGCTTATCTCAAGTGGGAAAACCTTAGGTATACACCTGTGGACCCTTATCTCAGTCTCATAAGCTAAGTGATTTGAATAACATTGAAGTTTGAAGGAAGGGAGGAAAAGTCATAGCTTAAAAGCCTTAAAAGGTTCAAATACCAAATAGGAAGAGGTCTAATTGAAGCTTTGGGAAAAAAAAGAAAAAAGAAATTAAGCGATGAACTACGCAAAGACCGAGTGCACTTAATCACCAAAACGGGTAGGCAAAACGGAGTAGTGGGTACGTTATGTTTAAGATTCTTACTCCGTGTTCCGGACCGAGAAGGCCGACCTAAGTCATTTACCCCGTAGAGTAGTAGATCTCTAGAGTAGGTAGGCTGTTCACATAAGCTTTATAAACCCTCGTATTCCGATAACTCGTAGGGTAATATCAGAATCTTAAACCCCAAGCCGGACACTAGTTGCAAGGTGAAATCTTAACATCTGTAAATGACAGCAGTCTTCGATATATAATAGGGGAGAATCTTTAGATATCATATCCAGCCCCACTTTATGCCCAAGTCACGGTTCTGAATAGCGATCACTGACCCCCCTCGTATCCCGAATTAGCATAGGCGAAGCAATATGGCTATAGAATATTAGAATAATTAGTCCCAAGGACTAGAGTATATAAGCCATATTCAAGGCTGAAGTTAGACTTTGTCGGAGATTTTATATTGGCACCCTTGGTTTCATACGATCGGTGTTTGGCCGGATTTAAGATTTCTCAATGTCTCAAAGATAGAACGCCGCAAATACTCCAAGGTTTCCCTTTAATCTCGGATGAGGTACGGAAGGATAAAGGTTTAAATGCCTTATCGGTCCACGTGGCTAGTGAAATTACAGAGTACTACTTACGGAGTACTCCGTACACTGCCCGAATCAATATATCGGAAATGCATTGAAATAGGGCGAACGGCCCAATGAAGATATGATATGCACTGACCACTGCTTGAAGCATTTGTTTAGA
>JANFQT010000238.1:0-18115 GCA_025586815.1 Penicillium glycyrrhizacola
AGACACAATCACCTGGCATGCTGTCCGTGCAACAGGGACTAGCTTCCGACTGTCCCTTTGGCCTCGTACGGAATCTCTACCGTATTCGAGTCTCTCGACACATTCTCTGTTGACTAGGCTTCCCCCGACGCTATCCCTGGACCCACGTTTTTTGTACATAATATATCCGGTAACTACAGGTGATTTATCCTGATCAAGCGGGATTTTTCGCAGAAACATTGCAGGGACGACGTTGATAATGAATCAATGGCTATTTGATGCCCTTCTTACTATAAACTCTCGGGAATATATAACCTGCTTTGCATGCGGTGTAATTCCCCTTGCACTGCGTCGCCGCTTGTAGTATTTCTATGTTGCCAATATAGGACGGGGCAGCCCGGAATAGGCAATTCCTTACTCTTCTCTTGCAACGTCTGACAACCCTGCCAGATTGGGACTGTAGGGGTAGTTCCAGTCATCTAGTAGGCTAATCAGTCGTTCCCGAGATGATTCCAAGGCTTGTTCGAAAAAGCGCAGTCGAGCTAGCTGCTTCTCGTGGTGAAGCTGAAGACCGTCCCTCTCTTTTCTCAGGTACGTACCAGCCTCCTTCAAGTTCTGATTGCTCTGGTCTAGCTTCACTTTCTTGATGCCATTTTAGATGCTCAGTGGGACTCGAGTGAGGGCCGTGTTGAGAAATAGTGATATGGAGTCGGTTAAGGAACGTTGTCTGGCAATCAACCCCTCCACAGCCTTCTAAATTGAGGCCTTAGCTATTCAATCAGCCATGACGTTGAATCAACTGTCACTATGAATCACCAAACCGTGTCTACGATTCGTTCACTAGGAGCCATGGACTAGTCTTTGAAACCTCGCTTTACTATTGGTTGTGTTGATCTGTGGCTCTGTCAGTTTAGTCACCGTCGCTTATGCAGGTACCCAACCTGGCTCAAACCACGTTGAAGTTCGGCCGTACATCGACTCAATATTTTGAACTTGTAACCATCATTTAGATTTAACTGTTCTTACTATTGTTATTACTGTAAATCCTACAATGTTTATATGTCCGATTCCTGCGGCTTTTAACAAAGGTGGATGTGGTGTTGTGCTCAAAATATATCGCAACGCGCGTTCATCACTAATGAACTGCTGGATATGAGAAACACTATCAGCTCCAATGACATCGCAATTTACGTACCCACGGCATCCCCAGTCAGCAAATGAATATCTTTAATCACACAGTATATACGCATTGTTTCTTTTCCAATTGATTATCCGGACAGTAAACGAAGGCATTTAAATGATGCCTGTAGAAAACCAAAATCAGTCATTATTCTGTGACGATTAACCTTTTACCACGGTCACACCGGCTTACAGCGACCGTTGATGGCTGGCCAAATTTGCCCAAGTCTGCAAAGGTCATGGACCAGAATACTTGGGATCTAACCCTCAACGCAGTGCGCTTTTGGGTCGTAGGTATAACCGGATGCCATTTTGGTGTGGTCAAAAAATTCGTTGGTAGAAGAATAAGTCCTTGACCATTTGTTTCTTAACCGTTTGTTTTTGCCCGTTTACCGTTTACCGTCTGTTGTGAACATTGCTAATCGTTCGTTGTAAATGTACACTTTTTCACCATCGTTGCGTTGCTGACCATATCTTTGCTCACCGTTTCTTTGTTGTGCTTTTTTTTAACTATAGAACGTGATTCCTCGTCATATGATTCCATTCCGAGGGATTATTCGTGTGCACCCTGAAGAATTACCAAACATAATATAACTGTATCTGATGCAGACAACTTTTTGCATATACGTATGTATTCGCCACATTAAGAAACCCTTTCTTCAGTTATTTTTCTTCGTGGCATCAGCTGCTTTCAACGCTCTTTTGACACACTCCAACAGCACCTCTCTGTCCTCCAGACCAACCGACACCCGTACCAGAGACTCTTTCAACCCATGGCTCGCTGCCCATTCTTTCTGCTTCTGCATAACTAGTTGGACATATGGAATGGAGATTGTTATGTGTGCACCAAAGGACGGACCCTTGTGCACATTTAAGTTGTCGAAGAACGCAGAAGCCGCAGTTGTATTTTCAAAGTCGAGGGAAAATAAGCCACCAAATCCCGGCTGAAAATCCTCGGTTGTGGTGCGCATAAAAGCACGATAATTATCTTTGGACCAGCAAACTTTGGGATAGTACACGTTGGTCAAAGTGCTTTTGGGATCGAAGACGTAAGGATGAAGATAGTCCACCAAGTACGAAGCTGTATCGTTTTGCTGGGAGAAACGCTTCAAGTAGTCTCGGCTGTTGAGCTCCAGTTGGATTACATCCCCCACATAGAGGTTGTTCACATAGGAGCTATTGAACAGCGAGTTTAGCTCGTCGTAGTGAGGGAAGTTGGGGTTCAGATATACGCTTTTCATGTTTCATTAGACAGAGAATTTCTTCTTATCAAGGGTATCCATGTTGGCTTACCTGCCAGCCAGAACATCGCCGAAGCCACTGAAATTCTTGCTCAGAGAAGTCACAACAACATCGGCGACATCCAACACGTCGACGTTGGCAAAACTTCCAATAGTATCATCCACTACAAAGAGGAAGTCGAATTTGTCCGCAAGTTTACGGACCTTATTCAAATCTACCGTTCTCAGCATTGGATTGTTAGGACACTCGCACCAAACGGCCTGGACACTGGACCCTATACGACTCTTGGCGATCAACATGTCTTCCAACTCGTCAATCTCACTGTCAGTGCCAAGACTGTAAAACCGATATGGCGCTCCTATTATCTCGATCATCTTAATAGAGAGCTCGTAGGGGAAACCAAGCATAATAATCTCGGCATACCTCCAGTCCAGGAGGGAATGGTGGACGTGATAAAGGGCTGCCATTCCAGACGCATAGAGATACACGTCATCGCGGCGGGCCCGGTTTGATCTCTGAGGATTGAGAGTGGCGCGCTCTAAAAATTCAACCACTCGATCCCGGACCACATTGTAAATAAGTGGAAGCCTAACAGGGGATGACTCAGGTAGTGGCCCTGTGACTTTTTTGATCCGGGGCGTGCTTTCTAGGCACTTTTGTGCCATTCGAGATGAGATACCTCTGCCAGTCAATCGCCAAAATGTCATCTTCAGACCATGAACCTCAGCAGGGTGCACCACAGCATAAACCCGGGAAATTGTTAAGGGCCCCCCTTCAGCGCTAGATTGACCATAGCCTTTATCGAGATCAACAGCCATGATTGATATTTCTTCGGGCTTTGCGGCATCCGTGGGGTTGATTCGATGAGAAGTCATAAAAGACTTGCAGTCTGCCGCCGTATGGTAATCCGGAAATACTGCGAGTTCTTCAGGTGTAGCTGACAAGTCTTGGCCGCATCTATCTAGAAACTGTACATCGAAGCCATATTAGAAAGCCACAGTACAATATGATCAGGTGGCTGTTGCTCCTACAGCTTGAACATCTTTATGTAAGAATGTTCTGGGATATCCATTTTGGAGGGAATTGACAACCGCTGGATTTCCTGTACCGTAGCCGCAAACGTCTTCCCATGAAGGAAACTGAACAGAGATAGCATGTTCTCTGTTAGGGATTGCGTACCCAAGAGGTGGTGGTGTGGGGAGGTCCATCCTTTTTGAGGAGAAGCAGATCTAGTAGCAGTGTTTCAGACTTTGGGAAATTCAGACAATTACCCTGAGTAGACCCTTGGGAACAGTCTATTAATACACGGAAATTGAGTCAAAACCAATCTTCAAAGGAAACAAACAACCATGCGCCTTGGCCCTCAGATACCTACAGGCTCCTTCTGTGGAAAAATAGCGGTGTATGTATGGCAAAGCTGAAAAACATTCAAGAGATTTATACAGGGATATTCATTTGTTAGGGCTGCACCTGTGCTTAGCTGCATGACAGCGTCTAGTCCCCCCGCCACCCATTTTATCGTAAGGTTTCTCTTTGAACTTTCTTACCTTCCTAATTTGGAATACTGCTGTTCCTCCAGGCCAATGTCGATCTTCTACAGCGACAGACTGGCATGGCACACCGCTACTCTCCCGATCGTACCTTAGTTTTTCGTCTTCAATAAACCCCCAACCTCACATCCTGTTCGATGATCGCCATTCCCTAATTATCTTACCCTTACACAGCATTTATGCTGATCACTGGCCTGTTGGAAACCACATACAGTGACGGTCCATAAGTTTGGACACCCCTATAATGGGTTCCACAGCAGACAACATATTCGCCCGACCAAGGTCTCATACCTGATCGCGTGATGGTGGTAGAATGCCATGCACCATGTCAATAGGGCTACCGCAGAAATGCTGTAGTCCCATTGGAGGAAGTTCCGGACCCTTTGCTTGACGTCTGCCACCTTCTCAGCTGCCCAGAGCAGCCTGGGCATAACGAGGGATTTCCACGCCAAGTCGGACGAACGGCCACCAATGATGACCAGCGTAAGGTGGGGATAGCGGAGCAGGCTAATGTGAAAGGAAATGCAGACGTGCCCCTTTGAAAAGCATGAGTTTTGTAAGATGCAGGAGATGTGAGCCACTGCAAGACGGCAACCGAGAGTGAGACATAGATCGACCAGCCTTGCCACAGCGCGATCCAATGCTGCTTCATGCCAATCGATACACAGTCTGGGGCGACCCGAGAGGCGAGGAAAAGCGGCACGGCGTAAAACCCGACGACAGGCAAATAGATCCAGTAGCTTAAGGTCCTGCAGCGTGCGCCTTCATGGACAATGGTTTCATGGCCAATAAGGCCGGCACCACCACCCCGAGACCGATGCATTGAATAGCAACGCCCTTACAGATGTTTCTGTCCCTCACCCCTTGAACCAGCTATCCGGATACTTTATGCGGAGACTATGCGGTGAGTTGCGCCACCATCCGATAGTACCTACCATTGTCTTCCCGCCCCCCTCCTGTAGGGGGACCTTGTTGCATGCGCACAGTTTTAAATGTGGAGGAACCCATTCTACATGTTTCCTACCTTAAAGCCTATTATCAGCTTGCCAGATCGTCATGCTCAACACTTGGCACTGTATCGCTCTACCATAATTCCGAAGATGGATACAGAATTAGTCCATAAAACTTTTGCACGAGACGTAGCCGAATCTGCTCCGCCCTGTTTTACGGGAAATGAATACGATGGCCGGATGGGACAGGGATTTCGTCTATATTTGTGATATTGGTTGGTTCGATTTTCGGCGCGGTATTCCCCGTCGTTGCAAGGTGATTTGGTGGTTCAGGAATCCCATCCTGGACATACTTCGTTGCCAAATACTTTGGGTCTGGTGTCATTATTGCTACCGCCTTCATTCACCTCCTTGGCCCAGCTGAGGAGGCTTTAAGAAACAGTTGTTTGACTGGACCTATCACAGAATATAGCTGGGTTGAAGGTATAATCCTAATGACTATCGTTGTCATGTTCTTCGTGGAGCTGATGGCCATGCGATACGCACGATTTGGCCAAAACGATCAACCCGATATTGAGAATCACATACATTCACAATTGGAGGACGATGAGGATGCCACTTCTGATGAGAGAGATCGAATGGTGCCGAGATATGATAACTTAGACCGAACCCGGCGGCATCAGGATACTGAAATGTCCGAAAAAGCTGGTATGGAAGGGTACATGGCTCAGCTGACTTCTATCTTCATCTTGGAATTCGGTATCGTCTTTCACTCTGTGTTTATCGGTTTGACTCTCGCTGTATCTGGCGAAGAGTTCACAACCCTCTACATTGTCATCGTCTTCCACCAGACTTTTGAAGGGCTAGGTTTGGGCTCTCGCCTTGCTACCCTTCCTTGGCCGCGATCAAAACTCCTGACACCCTATATTCTGGGGATCATTTATGGAGTTTCCACTCCTATTGCTATTGCCATTGGATTGGGTGTGCGTAAAACCTACCCACCAACCGGTCGAACAACGCTGATCGTTAATGGTGTTTTCGACTCGATATCTGGAGGAATCCTCATCTACGTTGGTCTTGTCGAGCTTATGGCGCACGAGTTCATATTCACCCCTTCTATGCGAAGAGCTCCTATTCAAACGGTTCTGGCAGCACTTCTTTTGTTCTCCAGTGGTGCGGCGCTCATGGCATTGCTTGGCAAGTGGGCGTAGGTCGCCTTCGATTTTTCTAATTAACATTTTCCGGCCTTGACTTGACAAAATGCAAACTTTCAGAAGATTCTCTGCCGATCCTGTTGTCCCTAGAACCTGGTGCGACCCCTCAAGTAGTTGGAGGTTGCGATGTCGTAACACCGGGGCTCGTCGCAGGAGACTCATGATTACTGTATTGCTTCCCATGAGAGGAATCGGGTCCTAGTTAATAGACTAATGTAAAACAATCTAAGAAAGCTGCGACCCTGATCGGTCGCCCATGCCCATCCATTTTTTTCTTTTTTGTTCTCCAGCAGTAGTACGGCCTTTGTCATTGACCGGAAGAGATAGATGAGGACAAAGGCTGTGGAGGAAAAGGAGGGCGAGGAAAAGGAGGGCATGGATCAAGCCAGATCGCTCTGAACAATACTGAAAGACACTGATGAAAGTTGACCCCGACCTAAAACAACTTCCTCTTGTAGATTCTCGACGAGGTAGAGTCTCAGAGGATTTTGGTCAACGACAAGAGTTTGATAGCGGGCTGAGCCGAAAAAAACATTGTAGACATTAGGTCATATGATCTCTAATAGATTAATCTTCAAGAGGTGCGATCCAATGATGTTCATGTTGCGCTGTCAAATGTAATCAAGCTTTACCTTAACAGCCTTTCCCCTGACAAGAATTTGCCTCTCTCTTACTTGCCATTTCAGCCTCCATGGCTCTTATTTTCTTGCCAAGCTTCTAGCGCTTGCTTTAGTCGTGCGGAAGCTCGGTCATACACTCACGATCCGTCACAGCAAGTCAGCTTTTCTTTGTAAGTTCGTAGAAAGACATGGATTAATCCTGGCCCTGGTTGCTCCTGGGATCTTAATTGGTATTCCTAGATCCCTCATGCCCCATCCCTAGGAATTATTTGTTAATTCCGGAGAGCCCTCATGCTCCCAGGATCCGTGTTTAAGGGACCAGGAATATATGTAAACGCGTGGTCATACTATTGGTTGAAATATTATCCGGTTAGTGATCCCACTGATCGACCGGCACCGATCTTGCTAAACGTACTATAGCTCGGGAAACCCACCCCTCGTTCCCCGGATCTATATCATTCACTCCCAAGAGCTATAGGTTCTCTGGGAACTACACGTCTGATCCCAAGGGGCGACTAAGGGCTGCCTAGGAACCATGCTATGGATTCTAGGGCCGGATATGATCCTAGGAACGTGTCTCACTCGCGAGATAATAAGCGGGACCTAGAATAGGTATAATCAATATTAGGAATAAAAATTCTCAACGCGGGTAATAAGCACGGTAACAAAAAGATGAGGTGGTTAAATGGACAAAAATATAATGCAAAGACACTGGTTGAAGAGAGGCATGATATTGATAAACGATAAAATGCAACGATTATTTGGGAGTTGACGAAACATGCATCTTCAACAACACTTTTCACGCTACTCCATATTAGTAGAATAAACAAGAGTAGAAAGATTTGCAGTTGGTGATTAGACAATTGGTTATCTTACAAAACACCGATTAATTCGTTCATTTTTCTTTTTAAATATAGTGAAAGAAGTTGGGCGTTCATTGAATATTATTGGCCAAATGACATCTCCACCCAAAATCACGCGCATTTCCTAGGGCACCCCAAGTCTGCTACAAATAACTAGCTTCGGGTATATTAAAAAGACGC
The DNA here is from genome assembly GCA_025586815.1 of Penicillium glycyrrhizacola. NCBI lineage: Eukaryota > Fungi > Ascomycota > Eurotiomycetes > Eurotiales > Aspergillaceae > Penicillium > Penicillium glycyrrhizacola. Next base: position 7,778 of record JANFQT010000238.1, read on the forward strand.
GCTGCTTCGCGAATAGAGGTGATTTCTTCATTTTTTAGAGCCTAGGTAGTTAATAAGATCCTACACTCTTGTTCCACTAAATTGCTAGAGGATCAGGAGCGAATTGGTGGCATGGTGGTTGAATTAACTAAGTGCCAATTCAGAGACGCGTTGTAAGTTGGGTGGGTCACCTGCTTACCAGGTACGTTATCGGTGCCTCTTGTCGCACACGAGGTTCTGCAAAACTCCCGGGCTTCGTTGCCACTCTTAGCACTAATGCAGGGTCTGCGTTTTTTACGAAATCGGACACCTTTCTCGGCATGCCGAGAATACCGAGAACAATATACCGGATTGGACACGATGCCGATTAGTACTAGACCGGATGATACTTTCGAATTACGAAGCAGTCACGGGCGAGATTCATTATGTTTGGTCTATTCTCGGATGTCCTTTACCAGTTATGCTTTATGAAGTCATAGTCACATCTCTTGCCTAGGGTGTCTCCGTTGTTTCATTTTCTTTCCTCTGCCCTTTCTGGTATAGACCCATCGTGGCGAAGTTCCTCTCCCTACTAAGACTAGGCCTCTGCAGAACTCAGGAACAGGAATCCAAGCCAAGTTTTTACCTTTGCGGTGTAATGTTGCTGACGGTAAATTAGTATCCGTTTCTTGTCTCGACGGTTGGTTCCCGTGTCTGTCCTGTAGGTCCCAGGAGTGGGTCTGTAACAAAAGCTTGGTAGAATTCATTGATATGTGGTCCCCTGAATCCATTCGACTGCCTGAAAATCCCGTCGAAGACAAAGACATTACTCTTGTCACTGGTACACTGTGTGCTATTTGACGATGTAATCAATGGAAGGCTAATTTCGGTAATCAACCACACATGATTATTGGGCCACCCCCTGCGTTCGAGGAGTTCATTGGCTCGAGCGTTTGGGTTGGTTTCTGGGCACTTGAAACTAAGCTTACCGTGCAATGCCAAGACCGAGCTAAAATCCGCGAAAATACCGCAGTATCGTGGCTGTGTGGAGGTGATGGATATAATAATGGCGACGTTTTCGCAACTTTATAGGGATTAGAGCGTGCCTTTTCTGCAGTAGCTCCTCCTTACCTACCAAAGATGTCCGTCTGCCGGACTTCGTACGCCCTTTGGCTTGCACTTTGTTACTTTGTGTCTCATTCAAATGCTATTCTCCGTACATACAACTTAACGGTGCATAATGACGTCAAAGCTCCGGGTACGTGGACCGTGAACGCCAAACATGGGGACTTTCAGAGCTAATTTCTAAATAGATGGTGTCAGCCGCGAAGTCTTTCTGATCAATGGCCAGCTACCGGGGCCCCTAATCGAGGCAGACGAAGGCGATGATCTGGAAATCTTTGTCAAGAACGACCTCCCCGTTGATACTTCTCTTCACTGGCACGGTAAGTCACTTCCATTAAGAGACAGTTTTCTCTTAGAACCGAAATTCATAATCACTGATTGTGCCATAACAGGGATTTTGCAACGGGGAAGTCCCGATATGGATGGAGTGCCTGGTGTCACGCAGGTCAGTTCTTAAATATTTCACGGTAATTTACATCCTTGTTGCTCATTCTAAACCACAGTATCCCATACCTCCTGGCGGTAACTTCACCTACAGATTCTCGGTCAAAGATCAGTATGGCTTCTTCTGGTATCATTCCCACGTTAGAGCATACTACAATGACGGCATAAGAGGGCCGCTCTTGATACGACCATCCCCCCAAAGATTGCGGCCCTTTGAAAAGCTTACTCATAGCCCACACGAGCGTGATATCATTCTGCAGGCGGAGAGGGACGCCACATCCATTCTTTTGAGTGACTGGACACATGAGGTTTCGGACACCATTTACGCTCGATACTTTGAGACAGGCGCTTTTCCAAACTGCGTCGACAGCATCCTTGCCAATGGATTAGGGAGGGTTGAGTGTTTACCGGAGTATATGCTTCAGGCAGGACCCAATATGGGATATGAAGATATGAACCAGCCTTCTTCAATGATGACAATGTCAATGGCAAAACGAATGGACATGGACACAGACATGAGCATGGACGCATCCGCCACATCTTCTCAGATGTCAACAGGTACAATGGCTATGGATACGACCGTGGATATGACTATGTCTAGCACTTCTATGTCCGCAATGCCAACTCCCTCACCGTCCAACAGTGGAATGCCGATGTCAGCTACAATGACGATGTCGGGCATGTCACCGTCCATGACTTCATTGAGTCCCCGTGGCTGTATGCCGCCGATGATGTTTAAACAAGGCTACAATGCCAGTTCACTCCCACCTGAGACCTGCACCAATACCTCGTCGTCCTTGCTCACCATCCCTGCGGATCACAGACGTGGTTGGCTCGCGCTGAATTTGGTCAACTCCGGTGCAGTCAGCAAGCTACATGTATCTCTGGATGCACACTCTATGTTTGTCTATGCGGCCGACGGATTGTATGTGGAAATACAGGAGGTGAAGGTGAGCATACTTTGAAGAGCATCCGTTATATCCTCCATCCTAGGCTCACCAAACGTCATTTTAGGTCCTGGGAATAGAGATCGGCCAACGGTACTCAGTGATGATTCGACTTGATCAGAAACCAGGGAATTACTATCTCAGATTCGCATCATACCCCAATGGCGACATGCAACAAGTGCTTGAAGGGCAAGCTATTGTGTCCTATAACGTAAGAAGACTGGCAAGCAAGTCGCGACTATATCATGCCCGTGCTGACTTTTCGTTTTCTTTTTGCAGATGAGCATGATGAGCAGCAGAACTCCAATTAACGTCACGGTCGATCCCTCAACCACTTGGATGTTGACCAACGGATCAGCCAAACCTGATACCAGTGTACTTAATCCTCAGCTGCTTTCTCCCTTCGCACCTATCAGCCCTCCCTTAGGACCAGCAGATCAGACATACGCTTTCACAATTAATCAGACCGACATTGTGACATGGGTAGTGAATGACGCCTCATACTCTGAGCCAAAAATACCAATCATCCAGGGCAACGTATCAGACGGCTGGCAGGCGAATACAACCATCCATGTGCAGTCTAACTCAACGATTGATATTATTATGAGGATTGCAAATGATTCGATGGATACGGTAAGTCTGTTAAATCAGTGATTTCAACAGCCTTTCTATAGATGTGGACAGCTGAAACTAATGGGAGATAAACTTAACCGCAGATGGGCCATCCCATGCACCTACACGGCCACAATTTCTGGGTGCTCGGGTCCGGTAATGGCTCTTTCCCGTATGATTCCGCGACGGACGCCCCAGAATCCCTAATAAATCTTCGAAATCCTCCTTATCGTGACACAACTAATCTTCCTCCGTCAGGATGGGCCGTGATCCGGTAAATCACCTGAATATTCTACTGGCCAGACAATAGCTTACCTTTCTTAAAAAAACAGATATGTTACGGATAATCCCGGCGCGTGGATTTTTCACTGCCATATCCAGTGGCACATGTTGGTAAGTACATATGCTAGACTCTCGTATCCTCAAATAATCCCAATAATTTTGGTCTTGCTAACATTATATTCTTTTCCTTCGCAAGAGCGGCATGGCACTTGTCCTTGTTGAAGGACAGGATCAACTTCCTGCCCTGATTGGCCAGTCTAATAATGGTACCACTACTGCTACGTCAGTAGCGCCGATGCGTCGTATCAGGTCTGGTCACACTGCTTTGACTGCTGCGGCTGCCAGTCTCATGATATTGTGATGAGTCCGGAATAGTAGATGCAGCAGAATTCTCTTTTTTGCCGAGATTTTAAGTTGAGCGGTGCGAGAATCGGCCAGTCAGCTCCCTTCAAGCGTGCAAGGGACGCGGGTTTTGCCATCGAGCTGCTAGTATCTGGCGGTTTGGCTTAGTGCGTTATCGCGGTAGATTATGTTGTTTATATGTTAGTCACAATCTGAAAACAAACAACCACATAGGGCCTGAATCGTACTCTCAGATCACTGGTCTGCATAAAGTGGGCTAATATATAGTAAACTCGACGTGGAACTTCGACGAAACTGTTCATGTTTAACTCTGCGAGTCGCGGTTTGATCGAGAGTTTCCACGGACTGGCTCTTTGCACAGAAGAGCATGTGACCTGTGGAAGGATGATGATGTAGCAGCCGATCACTACCAGCGGGCTGCATTAAGTTCCAAGCCAACTTCAATAAGACCAAAGGGATTTGGTGCATCGAAACAATGGGTTTCCCTGTTTGAAATTAGTATTGGGATCGATCCAAATCCGATACACTAGTATGAACGAGCTCTATGACATGATTTTAAGCACTAATCGCGCATGGAAGAACGTGGAGGTCAATGCGGTTGCTCTCGTTATTGGTCAAAGGACCGAAGTGGGCCCACGTTCAAACTAGCAAAAAGTTAACTAACGATCGCATTGGATATGGATACTTGGCCTTCAGAACGGTTGACCTGATCCTTTAAATTCCTTGGAAGATTAATCTCTTACGCGTAATGCAGTAAGCAAAGACAGCCCAGAACCCAACTCACTAGGTGGCGAAAGGCACTTGGACGTGTATATTAGTTTTGGGAAGTGCTTCGCCACCCCTGCGAACTAAAGCTTTTTCTCTACTGCGAGTTTCTATTTTGACAAGTACACTCTGCATTTTCCTGAGAGTATTAGTCCAAATCCTCGAAGATGGAGCATCATGTCACACAGCGTCTTTCCATCAGCGTCCAGAACGATCTTCCAAAGGGCGACATCGTTATCAAGAACACTGTAATAGCCTGGTATTTGAAAAATATCACCGCCCAGAGACTGAAATTGGACTGACTTTACTCGGGAGAAGTGGTCAACCGTACGAAAAGAGCGAGATGGCTAAGCTTTTGTCTCCCGAAGACGTCAATCAAATAAAGATTCCACATGATGAGAACAGAACAATATCATTCTGTGGCAGCGCAACTTACAGAGTGGGAGTCGAAGGCATTTTGGATTTATACCACGATAACGACGGTCGAATAGTCTCGCTGTATTGGAATGGTCCATGGACTCGGACTCATAATCAGTTTGGTATGGCAAACCTCAACAGTGAAGTGTACACTTTGAATATCTCCCCTATTCAGGAGAGCGGTATTTTAGGAGATGTTTCAGTTATTGTGGCACAGACTAGTTGATGAAATTGTGACGCTAGCATTTCAGTCACTGTTTGCACGTGCGCCCTCCCAACTAAAGGAAGAAAATTGATGTACGTTCTCTCTCAATGTATACCTGGCTCTTTTTTTTGGAGCAGAGATTGATTGACGCACCCTGAATATAGGGTATTATGTGAAATATCGAAGTTCGGAGCGTGTCCTTGGATAGAGATAATCACCAAGGAGTCGCTAGGGCCTTCTATATACAAAACAAAACACACCGCGAGGAATGCAAAGGCGCTCAGGCGCCTAGGAAAACCCACATAAGCTAGGTGGGACCAATCATTTCGTATGTTCTTTGGTAATAATCTATACATCATCTTGGCTCCTGGAAGACCGATGCAAGCTCCTAGAACGGAATTGGATGCTCTCGGGGATGCTCATATCCACCTCTATTCGTAGGAAGCCAACAAGGTAAATCAGTGTCAGCTATGACGTATATCGGAAGACTGAACCCGTTGGTGATATTGTGCGTAAGCCAGTAGACAAGCAGAGACCATCGACCGGCGGATATTTTTGCGACTGAAGCCTTCTTGCCGGATGCTCTATGCGAGAGTCAAGATAGAGACGGCCAAAAAGATAGGGCGCAATATCCGTATGCTAGCTGCAGTGACTGAGCCAGCGAAGGCAAAACCAAGGACGGTCTATCAAGGATTAGACTAGACCTATACATTGGAAAGTCCATAACAATGAACGAGCATACTGGTAACCAACAACACGAACTGAATAATAAAGCATACCCTTCGGGTATAATCGCCAAGCCAATCGAAAGGCGCGTGCTGAAAGACTTTTGTCGTTAGGGAACTCACAACTTTGACACGACATATTGAATAATAAAGATGAGATGGTAATTTTAATTTTTGAGGTTTCATGATATGTCTTTTTTAATATGGCCTGAAGTGCGTTATTTTTGCCATCTTACCTTTCTCTTATGCGTTTGCCCCGCATTAAGGTAAGATCGTGGTTGAAGAGGTCCGTCGATTTAGCTTTCTTCCCGCGTTGGGCTCACAGCACAAATAACGCATCTGGTTCCTCGTGGACCTCGAATCAGCACCTTTCATCTCCCGCGGGCAGTGGCGGGCAGTGGCGGGCAGTGGCGAACCCTAGGACGATGCGCGATTAGTGCGGTCGCGTGGTCGATGTTATAATACATTCGCAGACCATAGAACGTTCGAAATCAATCGCCTTGTCCAATCCTGCACCAAGGCTCGAGATATATAAAAGCTCGCCGTTCTTCGCAGATCGGACGACCACCTTTGTTCTCTCTCGCCGTCTCGTCTATCCGCCGGCGATGGCTCTGAGTGATAAGTTGTCGCTGCCTCAGTCGAGGCTAACCACCATTTTGGTCAACAACCTGCACTGTCCGTCGTGCGCGACACACGTCGAAGAGACCCTTTCGGCTCTAAAGCCACCTCCTTTTTCCATTTCGACATCCATTCTTCGACATGAGATCGAAATCGTGCACTCCGTTACGCTCAGCACCGACCGCATCGTACGCGCTCTCGAGGATGTTGCCTTCGAGATTGACAGTGTTATTCCCGATTCCAGCGAGAGTGATATCGAGGCCTACGCCGCAGAACTTCCAAGAAGAAGACCCCGTGGCGAGCTCGAACACGATGTCCTTGCTCAGTCCGAACTACACATCTCAAAATGCGATGCATGTTCCACACAGCTCGGTGTGCAGTCGTCGGAGACGTCTCCTACCGTTCATAGGGAAGCAGTCGCCGAGAAAGATCAGCCCAGTCGACAAGTCCGTCAAGAAGCCCTCGTGTCCGTTATGGATGACCATCTCATCGACACTCGGGCGCGAGTCACATTGTCAGTCAGTGGGATGTCATGCAGCTCCTGTGTGAGCAAGATCACCGGGGTTCTGCAAACTCGACCGTGGGTGCAATCGGCCGACGTCAATCTCTTGACGAGCAGTGCCGTTATCATGCTCCTGGACAAGTCGCACATAGACGAGTTGCTCGAGACGGTCAGGGAAACGGGTTATACCACGGAGTTGATCGAGTGTGAGGAGATCCGACACCAGCAGCCATCGAATGCTTCTGGACTGGAAGATACGTGGCGAGCTTCGTACGTCATCCAAGGCATGACCTGTAGCTCCTGCGTCGGGAAAGTGACCGACACGCTGAAACAGTACGGGTGGATCATCACAGTGGATGTGAACCTCATCTCCGCCAGTGCGATGGTGGAGTTCCGAGGGAAGGACCACCTGGACGAGATTCCTGGCATCATCAACAGCCTTGATTACACGGCCACCCTCAGCGACGTTGAGAGCAGAGCCCCATCTGGTCAACCCAGCTCGAAGCGGTCGGTGACCATCCAGGTGGAGGGGATGCACTGTCCACACTGTCCGCAGCGGATTCTCGATGCCCTCGCCGTCTACTCGGACCGATTAAAGGTGGCCGCGCCTCCTAGCAAGACACAACCCAAGATTACTGTGAGCTATCTGCCCGAGGCGCCAAAATTTACCATCCGACATATCATGAGCACGATTGCCGATATCGACAAAGCCTTTACCGTTTCGGTCTACCACCCTCCGAGCCTTGAGAAACGCTCTCAGGCGATGCATCGCCGGCATCAATGGCAAATTGCTCGCCGGGTGATTTTGGCCGTGCTAGCTGCCATCCCGACTTTTATCATCGGTGTGGTGTATATGTCCCTGGTCCATAACGACAATCCCGGTCGGATTTACCTCGAGGAGCCTATGTGGTCGGGTGAAGCATCACGCTCTGAGTGGGCGCTCTTCATCACGTCGAGTCCTGTCTATTTCTTCGCTGCAGACATTTTCCACCGCCGCATGCTCACCGAGCTCAAGGTGCTCTGGCGACCCGGAAGCAAAACTCCTATCTTGCGTAGATTCTATCGCTTTGGAAGTATGGATATGCTCATGTCACTGGGCACTAGCATCGCCTACTTCTCCTCCATCGCTATCCTGACCATCAATGCCTCGCAGCCACGCGGTAGCCCCAAGGCTTCTCATACCGGCTCGTACTTCGATGCGGTTGTCTTTTTGACCATGTTCCTGCTGATCGGCCGGTTGCTCGAGGCCTACAGCAAAGCCAAAGCGGGAAATGCAGTTAGCCTTCTGGGCAAGCTGCGCCCGACAGAGGCCACACTTGTGGACACGGCCGGAGCAGGTAGCCCCTCCGCCTCTGCGAATCCCAGCACAGTTCCAATCGACCAACTGGAGTTCGGAGACGTGGTGCGGGTGGCGAACGGTGCCTCACCTCCGTACGACGGGACGGTGATCGACGGAGTGTCACAATTTGATGAGTCGAGTCTGACTGGGGAATCAAGACCGGTCTCCAAGTCCATTGGAGACGAAGTTTTTTCGGGAACAGTCAACCAGGCAAACCCGGTCTTGGTCCGTGTCACCCGTCTTTCGGGCGACTCGATGTTGGATCAGATCATCAACACCGTTCGCCAGGGGCAGGTCCGTCGAGCGCCAATCGAGCGCACCGCAGACTTGATTACGGGTTTTTTTGTTCCCGTCATCACCCTCATCGCGGTGTTGGACTGGGTGATTTGGCTGGGTCTTGGTGTCTCTAGCCGGTTGCCCGACTCCTGGAAGGGCGACACTCCGGGAGGCTGGGGCTTCTGGTCGTTGCAATTCGCCATCTCAGTCTTTGTCGTCGCGTGCCCCTGTGGTATCGGACTCGCAGCGCCGACGGCCCTTTTTGTCGGTGGTGGTCTCGCGGCTCATCATGGAATCCTCGTCAAAGGTGGGGGTGAAGCCTTCCAAGAGGCTAGCCAGCTTGACTGCATCGTCTTCGATAAAACCGGCACTATTACCAAGGGCGGCGAGCCTTCTATCACTGATCATGAGGTAACACATAGCGCAGGCGTCGATGATCTTTGGGGCGCCGTTATAGAGCTCGAACAGAACAGCAATCACCCGATTGCTAAGGCGGTTGTGATTTTTGCCGCCTCCAAGCTAACACCGGTCCTCAAAGCGATTATGGTGGATGAAATACCAGGAAAGGGTATGAAAGGCTCATTCGGCGCTCGCAATCGGGTCTCATCTGTCCTGGAAGTCATCGTGGGCAATGAGGCCTTGATGCAAGATCACGGAATCGTCATCCCTTCGGCCAATGCCGAAAAATTGAGCGCCTGGAAGCGCCAGGCCAAGTCTGTGGTCCTGGTAGGGCACAGAGTCCGCCCGGAGCAATCAGCCACCGAAATAGTCCCCTGGAAGCTCTCCATAATTTTGACAGTAGCCGACCCCATCCGGACCGAGGCCAAGGGGACCATCAAGGCTATCCAGGATCGGGGTATCGCGGTGTGGATGATATCAGGAGATAACCCGACCACCGCGCATGCGGTGGGCAGCATGGTCGGAATCCCGCCAGAGAACATCCTTGCCGGTATTCTGCCCGGGCAAAAGGCAGAAAAGATTCGATATCTCCAGAACGCCCTACAGAAGGAATCAGGCTCCGCTCGGGCACTTGTCGCGATGGTTGGTGATGGGATCAACGATTCGCCTGCGCTAACCGCGGCCGACGTCGGCATTGCCATTGGTTCAGGGTCGGACATTGCGATCTCGGCCGCAGAGTTTGTCCTCGTGTCTTCTCGTCTTTCCTCTCTCCTGACGCTCATCGATCTAAGCCGCGTCGTTTTCCGCCGGATCAAGTTTAACTTCGCCTGGGCGCTGGTTTACAACTGCATTGCCGTGCCAGTCGCTGCGGGAGTGTTTTACCCCATCGTCAGCAACGGCAGCCATGTTCGGTTGGATCCAGTCTGGTCCAGCCTCGCGATGGCACTGAGTAGTGTCAGTGTCATATCCAGCAGTCTTTTGATGAAGGCTCGACTGCCACTGGTCGGTTTCAGATCGGATGATTGAGTTCCTCAAAAACAGACCCTTTTTTTAATTTTGCTTTGGCTTCAGACTGTGGACCTTGGACGGGCCTTGGATATAAATTACTCAGACAGTCCGATCTAATTGTGATTCCCTTCTCAATCAGAGCACTCTTTTACGAGGTCAAATTCACTCCAATTTACTCTTTGACTCACGCGAAACCACACCCTTAAATATATCCCTTTAACGCACATCAGAAACAATGCCGCGCACAATTCATTTGGCAATATTCTCGAACGGTTCCACTATAAGGGCCGTACCTTCGAAGTGAACCTATACGGTCGATCCCAAAGAGCACATGCTAAGTGGGAGCGGAAAGC
>JANFQT010000239.1:0-17958 GCA_025586815.1 Penicillium glycyrrhizacola
ATCGCCGCCAACAAATGCCGCGAAAGAAAGAAGAGGGAACACAAACAAACCGAGCGGCACCTCACCGACGAAACACAAAAGAAAGATATCCTCCTAACACAGTTGAGAGGTCTACGAGAAGAAGTCTGGTATTTGAAAAACCTCATCTTCCAACATGCCGCGTGTCAAGACCATCATATCAACGACCAGCTCGCCAGGATGACCCAGACCGTCCTGCAAGGTCCTTCCGGCCCGGATGCCAATAATTCCAGCCTGCCCGCTAGCTCATCGCGCTCATTTTCGACTGGGAAGTGGTCCGATGAGTCGATCGCAGATGATGCCAACCCCATTGGACCTGGCGCATACAATGACGACTGGACAGCGTTGCCTGCAATCGCGAACGATTTTCATTTTGCACCTTATGAGCCGAATGGTTTTACCGATTCGATTTTTGAAAAATTTATCGATGCAGATAATGGGTTTATATAAGGACTAACCTTTATGGTTTGGAAGCCTGTCCTTTTTTTATAGCGGTAAGCGCTGTATATTAATCGCAGGACCGCAAGCTCGGAGTACGGAAACTCATATTGGAAACTTATGATAGTTATGAATCAACGAATCTACGAATCTGCTTATGACATGGATACTATCTGCGCATAACATTGAAAGTTGGAATTCTCAGAAAAGAATACCCATGACGTTGAGGCATATGCCACACCGCGACAAGTTCGTGCTGAAGCCTTGAAAGCCTTGAAACCCTCGAATCTGGACCGAACCATTATTATTTCACAGACATTCAGGTTACATGGGGTAGACACGCAGACACGAAAGATCCACTGAGCAAAAGCAAATGGGATGTGTAAGATTCTTCTAGGTCTGTGCTGGTGCTGGGATATGTGGGGAGATCCACAAAGCCTCTGATGTCACTACCCGATGACTCTGACGGCATGACGGCATCGAACTGTTTTGGTATATATTGTTAGGATAAGGGAATTGATGTACTAGCTCCCATTGAGCTTCGGCGTCTTACGACACCGTACTTCCGAGTCTACCCCGAATACCATATAATACGGGGGATTGGGTGAACGATGGATAATCCTATCCCGAAGGGTCCTAGTGGTATTTGACCACTCCCTCAGTTCGTCACTCTACAATATTCCAGCAAAAAGCCAGCTTCACTCGGACCTAAGGACTGTGTATGAACGAGAGAGATAATGCCTGTCTATAGCCTTTCATCGCTGGTTCCACGTTGAGAATTGCTCTTTCAAAAGCAACTTGGTCGTTCGGTGTAATACGCCAGAGTTCCGTGCCTACACTGACACGGCATTTGAATATTTTTAAGATATAGTAGTATAGTAGTAGTAGTAGAATCCCCACCAGGTCAACGGGGTTGGCTTCAGCTGTGGGTGCGAGGTCGCTTCCTGGGGTTGCTAAACTTCTTGTCTAGAGGACCGGCACGTTTATCAATAGAATCCTCGATTCTTTGCAGGTAGATTACGAAATCGTAATAATGGATGAAATCAAGGTAGGTTTTGTCAACCTCGTCGCGGACCCTTTTCGACAGATGCTCGAAGAGATGGCGCATGCGGTCACGCTTCGAGAATTTATTGCCGAAATGTGACTCCCATTGCTGCAACCAGTTGGAAAAATCAGTCACGGACTGGTATGGGCGCTGGTAGCTATTCATGTAGCGCGCTTTGGCCACCTCCGGATGAACTCCATTCTGGAGTTGGTGAATAAGGAAAGTGCAAAATCCACCAAATGTAAGTTGTTCACTGGGCTTTTCGCGTATCTGTCGCTTCCATTTATCTTCCAGATTGAGGGCAACATGCTTTAGAGCCCGGTTAACTTTGTGCTCGTCGGTAATGTACCAATCTGGATATCTGTCGAAATGCCGTTCCAGGCTCATAGCGTAGTTCTTGAATTCCCCGAGGGCTCGTCCATGGTAAACTGGCACGTTGGGGACTGGAGGAGCTTGGGAGGGAAACGGGGCCGATCTAGTAGCTACAGCAAGTTCCCGTAATCTTCCCAAATACGGGTCTGCGGTGCCATTAGAGTCGGTATTTTCATTTTTAACAGGTGAAGGGTTCAGCTCGGGCGCACGGAAAGGAGGACTGGCAGCTTGCTCGGATGGTGCAGGGAGAGTATTGTTTGGAGCTTGGATAATACCAGCCTTGCTATCCCCGTTTTGCATCGGTGCGACAAGCCCCCTATATTGTGCATTGACCGAGTCCTTCGCAACAAGGCCGATAGTGGGTGAGTAATCTTTGCTGGTGGTAGCATCGAGCCGGTTCCAGGCCACGTCAAGCGCTATCTGCTCATCAGCAACTTGTTGTTGCACCTCAAGGAGCCGTCGCTGCTGCTTCAGATTTGCGAGCTGCGCCTGGGCCTGTTTAATCTCTGTGTCGAGCTCATCCGTGGACTGGGACTGCGTAGGGTTAGGCTCGAGCATTTCGGTCCGCCGCGCCCCTTGCTCCCGAATTGGCGGAGTAGCCTCAGCGGAAGAGTCTGATTTTTTGGGCTCTTTCTCTTCCAGTAATATTATCATACAGCGGGGGGATGGTATGGTTTTTGGGTGATCTCATTTTTCTTTTTTCCTCTCCTTGGCCCTGGTTTAATTCATGATAATCACGTGGTAATAATATAGGTCACGTGGTATTGTTCGTTGGCGTCGTCGTCAAACGCGAGGTCGAAACCAGGGCTGGTGGGACATTGGTGGAAACGACAGCAACCACGGTACAATATGGCTCAGTCTATAAAAGTCTCTCGAGCATGCTTATCCTTTGTCCATTTTTCTAGCATATCGCAATTGGCGGCGCAAGCAGTTCTTGCCGACTTCTCTACCTCCCCGAGCTCACTGTGCTTTGAGCATCGATGATGTTTCCTTAAAATCATCGCATCCGGGACGATATCTGGCATATCACTGTTGAGCAATTTACCGTGAAGGTGGGTTTGATGTTTGTAACAGCACCACAAGAGCCATTGGGCTGTAAGACCTCTTGGACTATCCCGTACAGCCTATACTGAATGTTCTACCGCTAATAAGCCCTCACGTCATATTTGCTTTGGGTGGATGGTTTAAAACGCATGCCTGCTATGTCCACACGAATATTAGAGCAACCCCGTGCGGATATCACCCAGTCCTGAGCTGCGATCGTGGAGAGAAGTCTTTACCAGTTCTGGTTTCAGATGGCTAGTTGGACCCTGGTCGGACTTCAACCGTGCTATATCAGCAGCGGAGCATGATGCATCGCGTGAACTCGGGAATACGCCCCGCAGAAAGTAAAGGCCATCACTTTAATCGCAGTAGTGGACTTCTACGAGAGATTGGGGGAACATAAATCGTAGTTACTGACGGAGAATTACTCACAAAGTTGCGACGCCTCCCATATGTAGAAGGAGCCGATCGGATATTCCTGAGCCTAAGCTCTCAATGACATGGTTGTTCTCGAGGCAAAGCTACTTTCACTCTCTTGTCGCCTGGCGACCATGGAGGCCTGGCGGCTCAGCTATTGCCCAAACCCTTGACATTCTCCTGCGGATAACGTGGATGCCTCTCATAAAACGATATGGATTATCTTACCATTTCACGGTAGTGTGTAGGCATTTTGACGAGATGAGCGATTGTATGGCAAAGGTGTTGGCGGTAAAACTTGAACAACCTCAGACCTGTTTCTCTATTTTGAGGGCTCTGTCAAGAACGCAAGGCTATAGTTCGGCTCTAGCTCCTATTCGCATATGGCTTGACGTATAATCCCACATAAATTGGCCAATACATTTTCCCACCCGCCTTTTTAGCTAAGATCGAACCAGGGCGTGGGGCTGACATATAACATATGTGTAGGTGTGGTACTCTCAAAATCCAGGAAATAATCATCACTCAAGTCCATTTGGAGGAAGCACATGTAGTGCTGCGTAGCATTTATGACTATAACGCTGCCAAGGTTGTCAGTCTGTACTTCAAAAAAAATATGCGGAGACGAAAACACCTCGGCCTTCGGTATTTAGTGGATCTGAAGTCGATTAAGCTCACCTTTGTTGAGAGTTGTCACCTATGTCAGATAATCTGGTCGCTAGCGCTTCGCAAACCATTTGTGCAAAACTCCTATGAGAGATAATGGGTCGACCACTTTCTAGACACTGGAATTGCGTCTTCGCTTCCAAGACTGCAACGTGGTTCTTCGCAAGTATAAAATATCCATTTTCCGGCTCTCAACCACATTCGGTATCTCAGTTGGTGTCGGGATATGGATGCTCCATTTCGCCCCGTTCTTGGTAGGTTAGATAATTGCCCAAACCAGGTGCTTTGGAGGACAGAAAAAGTTGCATTCCATAATGTGTCAGGGAAGTCCATTAAGCCACGGCGAACAGTCATGGCTTACAAAGTGTCCCGATTTTGCCTACACGCTACGATCGTATAATATATTTCTAGCTCATACGACGGACATCACGCAGCCTATAGTATTTTATCATATGCCGGTATGATCTAGTATGGGTTGCAATAAGGGAGGAATACAGCTCTGATTCTTCTAATCTATCTGTGAACGTCCCTTTATAACTAGAGGTTTTGCATAGTTAGTTAACTGAGATGAACGCATGCCCTGATTCCTAGGCTACAAGGATGCCTGATGATCGGCGCTGGCATTCTTTGGCATATTTTACACCTGACTGACATTATATAATACGGGATCATCGATTTCGACCAAACATTTTAATATGAAGAATGCGAATGCTTCAGAAAGGAAGATATTGATATGGTTTCTTCCTGACACATTTCAATGCCCCGTGGGTGGAATTTGTCCCGTGTTATGGTAAGATAACGATGACGTCGGACAAGGCTTGATTAGACTTTTGTCGATTTGCCACCTGAAGAACCGACCCTAGAGCCTGAACGTCATTTCGCTGGATGGCGGTACGCGTTAGTGATAATAATGCACCTAGAGCAGTCCTTGACAATTGTTTATACACATGTAAGGAACTACATATTGTAAAAGTCCAAACGCTTCCTTTCATCTTCACTTGCCTCTGCTTCGCATTCGGAGATCCAAACCCCACAAGCCTCCGCTACCATATCCAAGTTGATTCTCTGAGCGGGTTCTGACACCTTTGGCCTACGACAACAGCCGAGGGCCCCAAACGAAACCGTGCCTAGCTGGATCTACAGTGCTGCGCTTATTCTCTTCTCATCATAACCTCTCCATCGCAGCCTCTCCCTTGCACATTTTCCCGTGGTACCAAAATCAACAACAGCACCAGCAACACATATAGGAAACACTGCTATATTTAACGAAATGATGGACGAGAAGGATGATGCAGGCAAAGGCAGACTCCAAAATGGGCGTTGTCTCCCATATGCCTCAAAACCATTACACCAGAACCAGGCTTTGTTTGACACATCTGAAGATGGCAAGCTGGATCGGGCCAATATATATGTTCGCCAAGGACAGGGGAATGGAGTAAACATGTCGCAAGCTCCATCGGAAGAACAAGATCCAAAACATAAAAAGAATAACGCAAATCATGGGAAGGTGGCCGATGGGGAAAGAGAAGTCACCGATCCTATTACACATCTTCCAGTCATGATACATGACTTTACAAGCCAAGAGCTCAAATGTGCTCTTGAGAATATGTCCCTGACTGGCAGCCAACAGACACAAGAGAGCGACGTTGGAGAAAATCGGAAGAGGAAAATTCCGTCAGATAAAACTACAGAGTGCGAAGAACCGCAAGCTAGTATGGAGGGGTTGTTTGCTCCAAGCCACAAGTATGCGAAAATTGAATTGATCAGAACATTCCGATTCGCAGTCAACGTCGGAATGGGAGTTATTCTCTTGCTCATGGCACTGATTCTTCTTTTTGTGCAACTCTTTAGCAAGAAGTTATCGAGTTCCAATGAGGTCCGCCGAAGTCTGCAAGCTACTTTCATGCTGGCAACAATTACCGTTGAAGCAGCTGTGTTCGTCTTCGGGGTAAGGTTTTTTCGCCGTTAGGTAGAAAGCAAAGTCGACAGTTTGTGGGAGGACCAGATCTGCAAAAGTAAGAGGCCAGGTGAAAGAGAGAAAGCAGACAATAATACACCTGAGTCAACGCAATGGCTAAATTCTCTCATGGCATCAATATGGCCGCTGGTCAACCCAGACCTATTCGCAAGCTTTGCAGACACTCTGGAGGATTCCATGCAAGCCAATCTGCCCAAACTGGTCAACATGATAAACGTTGAAGACCTAGGTCAAGGAAGCGAGGCGCCTCGCATCCTAGGGGTACGATGGCTTCCACCTGATACAGCTACCTGCTCGATATCAGGCAACAGGAAGGTCCACGGGGAAAGTGACTCCCAAGAAAGCATGTCATATGAAGACCCCAAAAGTCAGCGGCAGAATCAGAAACACGGCCAATACACCAAGCATGAGCCGCAAAAGAAACAAGAAACCCTCATGAAAGCCGTGGAAGCCGAGGAAGGAGACTTTGTCAGTCTCGAGGTTGCCTTTGCATACAGAGCGAGACCTGCTGCTAGGGACTTTAGAACGAAGGCTAAGAATGCTCACCTCTTTCTGGCTTTTTATTTACCGGCAGGTATACGCCTTCGTAAGTAGTTCTTTCTCTCTAATTTCGAGATTTTGGCTAAGTACAAGCTGATGGTCTCTTCATTAGCCGTCTGGGTTGGAATCGAAGGCATTGTGGGGATGTTCCGTCTCCGGCTCCAGCTCATACCCGACCCTCCCTTTCTCTCTCTCGGTACTTTTACTTTCATGGGACAACCCAAGGTCAACCTATCTTGCATGCCCATGTTCAAGCATGGGCTTAACATCATGAATCTCCCAATCATTTCCAGCTTCGTTCAGACTTCGGTAGACGCCGCAATAGCCAAAACTGTCGCTCCCAAGAGTTTAACACTGGATATCAAGGACAAAATTATGGCAGAAGACTTTAAGAAAGACACAAGCGCTCACGGTGTGGTTGTTGTTCGGATCAAGCGGGCCACAGGATTTAAGGGAAGTGATGCAGGCTTGTTTAGGCTGAAGAAAGGGTCTGCTGACCCATATGTCTCCGTGGGCTGGACCAAGTTTGGCAAGTCTGTATGGGCGACCAGGGTTATTGTGTCGGAAATGGAGCCGATATGGGACGAGACTGGCTTTATTATTATCGGGCCCAAGGAGTTGGATGCACAGGAAAGACTAAGTGAGGCTACTATTACTCTTCCATCACATGCGCGAGATCTAACTTTGACAGGGGTGCAGATATGGGGCTCCAACTCGTCCGCAACTGACGATGATCTCGGGTTTATAGATATTGGACTCAACGAGATCATGCAAAACCCCTGCACCAACGGAAAGATGAGGATTCGACGAGACACGTTACGTAAACTCGGTACCAAAGAGGATACGCAATGCACTCTCGATTGGAGCTTGGGTTACTTTTCTAAAAGAGGAATTCAACCAATTCAACTTGCACCACAGACCGATTATCAGGGTGCTAAAAACCTTGATGATCCCCAGAACAAGTTGGTAGTAGAAAGGGCGATAAAGGAGGTGCGAGAAGCACGGAAAGCCGATTTCCATGGGATTGAACAACAAAAACTGAAAGACCCCAAGGTAAAAGCCATTGTACTAGAGTGGATACTTCTTTATACTTACTAGTTCTCCACAGGCCAGAGAAGATGAGATAATAATATCATCTCCGCCATCCCCCGATTATCCTAGCGGCATATTTGCAATCCAGATTCATCAAATCCTCGGCCTAGGGACCAAACAAGTAAAGAGGAACCAAGGCGATGGCGTTTTTGAAGACGATGATCAGGCAGGTGACGACCTGCTCAGCAGCTATTGCACCGTTATCTTGAATCACCAGAAAATCCTTACGACACGAACGAAACCTAAAAGTGCAAAACCATCTGTATGTCCCCTTCTTTATGACCCATTCGTGTCGTTCCTTTTTGGCATTTTTTACAACTGTTGCATGTGGGTAAAATCATCAGTGTACAGATGTTGACCTTATTGGGGGCGGGTCTTCACATGTGCTTTGCGTTCTTGGAACAGAATTGCCGGTATTTTCTCATAGCGTGATGATGAAACTGACTCGAGCACAGTTCAATGTTGGGGCAGAACGATTCATCCGTGACTGGCGGACCACAGAGGTGATTCTTTCAGTGCGGGATCTTCGCATGCATGAACACGACCCTTTGATCGGAATTGTTGTCTTGCCGCTAGCAGACACCTTCAAGCAAAGATCTCAAATTAATGATTATTTCTTATTATCCGGCGGTATTGGTAAGTTTGCCTTAACGCAGGGTGCATCCGGTCCGAATAATTTACGACGGTAGGACATGGTCGTGTTCGTATCTCGATGGTATTTCGGTCGATACAGTTACAAGCACCTAGAGAACTCCTAGGTTGGGAATACGGGACTCTTCAGATTACCCCGACTATCAATTCGAATGACTTACCCGATCATTATAAAGGACTTGGACTGAAACTGCATACTTCACCCCAGAGTGATGAAATGAAGGTACACCTTGATGGATGGAGTGGCAATCAAGGTCATCCAATTGAACTGGCGGTAGAGCAGCGTTACCTCTCAAACTTTGTTGTTGAGTTTCAAGAAAGAATTCACATCCACCATCATATTTCAGCATTCGCTATTCTGTGGCTCAAAGACATACCCGATGACGAGATCCAGACAGTGGCCTTGCCAGTGTGGAAAGGCGACCTCAAGCGAGCAGAGGCTAACTGCGGGCTGGAGAACGGCGAGAAACTCGGACATATAAAAGTGCATCTCCGATTCCTACCAGGCATCAGCGACCACCATAAGAAGCTTGCCTCCAAAGATAAGAATTTAGAGGACGTCATGGAAGTCCTTGGTATCGCGAATGATAACAAAATTCAGGTTTCTCTAGAGGAAGCCGCCTTTGAGAGTCGAAATAACATCCCAAACCATGAGGATTGCCATGGAGTTGATTGGCCTCAAATGGGTAGCCAGGAACATGGAGGCAAGCTACATCGAACTACCCGTAAAGTTATGCAGTGGAAGGTCAGACTATTCTCCGATACCCAAGACACTACCAGAACTAATCTAACTAATCTCCTTCAGAATGCTCATATGGACCATGAGTAAAACACAAGGTCGAAGACGCTGGAGGCCATTTTCCAAGATATTTCCAGTACCATGAAACGGATTAAGATATCAAGATTAATTTTTGATGGCAGAGACCACGAGGACAGCCCTATGTTTGGGCTGCTACGGTTTCAACTAAGTGACTAAGAGATTAAATATGAATTCAGTCGTAGTTCCCTTTATATACGACGGCGAAACCTATTGTTCCTAGGGTTTGAACTAAAAAGTATTGGCATTATTCTGATCTCGAACCAGTGCACCACAGAAGCTTCGTCGGGGCCATATTTCGTCCTAGATTTTGAAAGAATAGACTAATATGTCAGACGGACAGGACAGTCTCAGCCCGTGTTTGAATATATAGAGATCGTCTTGATGACTGTCCGCCTGGTATCCTCAAAATCAAAAACCTGAGCATGATCCAACTGTTCAAACCACAGCAGCTCAAGTCCATTCCCAATCCAGGGCCTCATTTTCCATGCTCGTACTGCTTCTTTATCAACTTTCCGAATTTCTGATGAGCCCATCAAGTACTGCCCCACTGTTTTGGTGTCCACAATCAGATCCTTAGCATTTAAGACAACTGTAACATTTCTGCCCTCCTGGTTATTTTCTGCCTTCACGCCGAGGTCCTCCTTCCAAATGATATTGTCAATCCAAGAGAATCTCCTTGCCAATGTATGCGCAACTCCGATGTCTTTGCTTCCGAAATACCATAGCTGATATTCATTGGCTCGTGCTGGCCGGCGGGCTATGAAGTTGTATGCCACGTCAGGCAGGTGGAGAAGGAATGACACCGGATCAATGAAGACCGTAGGCCCGATAAGCGGAGCAAATAGATCAGACTTGAGAAGGTGTGCGGCGATTATGGAACCATAAGAATGAGACACAAGCACGAACTTGTTCCATCCATGGTACCGCATGATCTCCATGATCTCACCGATCATAGTCTCTTTTTCGAGAGCAGGATGAGTTATCCGAGAGCTTACCGGCATGATTTCAAGCGCGATGATGCCGATCTCACTATCGTCGGTCGCTCCCGTCCCTAGTTCCATGTTTAACTCTCGGAGGAAGCTTGTGTAAGGGTACAGGCCAATCCCGATACCATGTATGAATAGTATGGGTAGCCGTTTCTTGGATGTATGCCGTCGATGCCAGTATGTGAGATGCCTCGCCGGTGATCGGTAGGCCGTGAGTATCGTAAGAGGGCGAAATGGAAAGACGGTAAAGAATCGCAAGAGCGAATTGCGATGGAAGTGGAATCCATTGTATAACATCTTGCAGTGCATTATTGTGTCAACCACACAGACGCACTAAGTTAATTGGAATGTTAGTTTGAAACGGCCGGTGTCACACATAGAGAGGAGAGAGAGATAACTAACACTGTACCATAGCAGACTTCGATGTGAACCGCCTGCTTCATTTAAAAGCCGTCCTAGGCCTTTCACATCCATCCTTCCCGGTGACAATTTTCGTCCAATCAGCTCCTCAAGTTCAGTTGTGTAGGCATCGATTTCCCGCTCATTCTGCTGGTCTTGCTCCTGGGTATGCTCAGGTCCAAATAATGACCATCTGATAAAGTCTTTCACGTTATCGCGCTTTATGCATTCAGCTTCTGGGACCATAAGCCACTGGCTGAGGTATTTCTCCAGATTTGGCACAGTCTTGTTGCAGTTCCTAAACAGATTTTCTCTGAACTCCGCAGATAAAGACCTGTGGCAGATAGAGGAATGGGAGAGAGCGTATATAAGTGGTATGTAGACAGTTGTGAAAAAGACTGCCTCTGCAGTGAGCCAAATCTGGACAGCGTAGGGTATGCGTTCAGTATAAGTTGGCAGATGAAATAATTGAACAATCAGTAGTTGAATGCTGTATAAAATACTGATTGGTGCAATATTGTGAAGAAATAGGATGCAAATTCGAATAAAGAAGTACTCAGCAGTAGATGTTCCAATCATGGTGGCTTTTGATAGCGTGTCTATATAATATATGTTGACAGTAGAGAAAAAGCAGAGTGATATAGAGAACAATATCTATTGTGTATGAAAGTTCGATTGTTGAAATCAGGTATGGCCTGCCCAACAAATTTTTATTTGGTCTTGAGAGCCCCCGTTAAATTTAGCTACTGACATGTGATTTTCATGTATACGACGTCATACAAGCTGCTAAAAACTAGAAACATATATATCGCAATCATAAAGTCATGAACTTTCTTTAAACTCCCTTACGAGGCTAGTTATCACCCAGAAAGTAGGAAGCTATAAGGACAAGTCTCTATAGACCACCTTTGTTGAGATATCAGGTTGTAATTTATTGCATTTACTATGGTGTTTTGGGGTGGGCGGCTCGCTTGTATGGGCGGCTCGCATGTGAAATAGGTTAACTATGTAACTAATAACTACGAGTAATTATCTAAATGATATATCATGTGATCCGTGTTGAGATTATGTTTTTCTGCCGAAACCAGTTGAATTGCGGGAGCTACTAAGCACAACACTCCACCCGTGGGCCAAATTTGCCGAATTGCCCATTACAACCCGCGTGGTATGTGAGAAAATTATACATTGGGCCCCATCATCAATAATAATAAGTCTTCAAAATTTGCGTCGGTTGGGTCCGAAATCCATTCTGACAGGGCGATATCAGTGTCAAGCACCGCAGAAAGACTCCGTAGGCTGTCTCGAGATGTTTGTGCCTTTTCAGACTCTTGAAACTGTATATCCTCGCTTCCTTCATTGTTGCCAAAACCCTGGGAGGCCGTTAATTTTGGTGATTGGGGGTTATCGCTGCCCTGATCTCGTTGCATCGTCGAGTTGCTTGTCTCTCTTGGTATACCCCCCTGCTGCGGATAGTGGGCAGCGCTAGGCGTCTGGGATAAATCAATCTTGGAGGGCATGCCACTCAAATCCAGGCCCTTGCTAGGGGCTATACGGCGAATGCAGCTGTCGCAAAGCAGAAAAGCTCGACGAGCGGCCTCATCAGATGCCCCTAGGCAATGCAGCCAGTGGAGCGCTTTCTTCGTCGCGGCAAGAACAACTTCAGACATTTCCACGGACCCAGGAGCCCCCTTGTCAGCCTCGGCCCTCGCTGGTACTGAGAGAACCGACAAATATATAAGGGAAGCTATGGTGGCTTGCATCAGAAAATGCAGGAAACCCCACCATGGGGCGACATTGTAGGCCCAACCCGTATCTGGTTGATCTGGTAGGACAGCGATGAGCGCCAAAGACGCACGGAGGAAGGCTGAAGAGGTATTGTTGTGAAATCGGGATCGTGGAAACCTGATGCCGTTCTTTCCAACAATTTCTGGGCGTGTCAGACAATGCCGATTGAGTATAACACGAGCGCTGTAATAGTGCAATGCTAACGAGACCTGATAATATGATCTACTCCTGGGGAGTTGATTACCATGCTTGTCTTCAAAGGCCAAGGAAGCGTGTAAGCTAGATACCCATTGATCTAGCTTTTGACTGTAAATCTCAATACGGCTTTCGATCTGAATCCAACCATCTCGAAAGATGCTTGTACTATGCTCGCGATTGGTGATGGCGTGCGTGATCAAAGCCAAGTCTACCAGATAGAAGAAGTAGAGAGACGCGCTGGGCTCCATAGATTTTAAGCATGTATGTTGGGCTTCGATCTGTTCGTCACGCTGAAATATCGTCCATTGCATGTCGCAGGCCTGGGCTAATCGTCCATACCCCATCTGACCGACGTTAGAGAGCCCATACTCTGAGTTTCCAAAGAGCAGCGGTGGAGGTGCAGAGCAGGAACCATCTCCAAGGCAAGAGACTCGGCCAGTCATGACAGAGAGCAGATGTTCCAGGTAAAAGATCGACCACCAGAGCCGCTTCCGCGCTTCGTTTGCTTCCGGATCAAATGTGTTATTCGTTCTTCGAATATTAAGTCCCAGTGCGATGCCTGAGCGTGTGGCAATTCCGATCATTTTCCAGGACATATGAGTTCGTTAGAAATGCAACACACAAAACAACATCCACGGGAACGAACCCCCTTCTAACACAATTTTGGGAATCATACCTGTTAACCCGAGAAACAGTCAAGAAGTATAATGCCATAAGCGTCTCGACCTGCACTTGTTGCAGATCCTCATAGCCATAGAGAACAGTATCCGAGATGTTCAGGGATTTCGCTCGAGCAAAGAACACATCATCATCAGCGTAACCCTGCAGATCTTGCTTAGAGAATCGGCAAAATTTCCTGCCAATAGCAAGGACCATATTAAGGACAGCCAACCACCTCCTTCCGGGATTTATCGAGCTTCCTGAGAATAGGCGGCGGTACTGATCCATGAATAAGCTCCATCGGATGATTGGGAAGGAAGTGTCGACGTTACTGCGATAAATATGGAGTAGATGGTCTGCCAGCGCTTTCGGTGGGAGGACGAAAGCATTCCTCACTTCGGGGTCGGACAGATGATCATGATCAAGACGATAGTTCATTGGACCGATGGAGTCATCAACGAGAGGTCGGCTTTTTGAAGGATTCTCTAAAGAATCCCAGTTGCCGCTCTGTTTCGTAGCATTCGACTCCAACTGTTGCATCCACGCAATTTCAGAATCCTTCCCCATGTATCCTGTAGCCCTGCTTTCTTTGCTCCGATTGAGATCTTCGCCCACCGTATCAATATTATCCAGAGAGCCTATCGACGAAAATGAAGCACTAGAAGAACTGTTCCGGCGTTCACTCCTTGTTGTATAGGGGTCCTATACTCATTTGGCGTATCTGATTAGCGGGAGATCACGCGTGATACGAGACCTAAACGTACTTTAAGGGTGCTTGTAATTTGTTTCGCAGTGGACGCGTCGGCTCTATGGGAGATATTCCGAAGTAAGTCCTCGTACGCTCCAATTTTCACCTGAGTCAACTCTAGCTGCCTCCGCTCTATAACAATTTTCGCCTCGGAATAATCGCATGCCGTTAGACCCTGAGCATGGCACTGGGCGCATATAGGCTTTTTGCCGTCGCACTTCATTTTGCGCTGTCGGCACGTGTTGCAGGCCCGCGCAGTTCGGCTTCGTCCATCACTTTCGGGTCTTTCGCGTCTCAGACGTGGAATACGAACTTTGTTTAGCATCTTGATACAGGAAACAATTCAAGGATCGTTTCGTCGTTTCGGGACAGTTCGGCTTCCTTCACACATGAATTTAATGAAAAACCTTGATATGCCAACAAAGTTGTTCTATCAAGAAGAAAGACGAAAGAAAAATGGCAGGCACCTCTTTCTTTCATATTACATAAAAGGCGGGTGCGGGTGGGTCCATAGACCCAAATGAGAAGTATATCGGGCGATCCATTCAATGCTACCAAAATTCACCACCGGCGACGATCGCCCCTGGGTGCTGCTTCTAATTGTAGTTCGTTTTATTTGATGGGACCTGTTAGCGCGAAGATAGAAGAACCAACTGCCATAGATATGTCGATGTGTGAATGATTAGAATATGCATAGAGGGGTCAATTCATACCTAAATCCCGTCCCGACGGCAGCCTAATAGTACTTCACCGCTCAATAAAGGAACGGTAAGAATCCAACTTCGTCATTAGTTATGGATAGGGAATCTGCAAGTACTGCGATTGCGGCAAGTTGAAATAATAGTTTCCACAGTGAGTTGAACATTAGCGGTATTTCGCTCCTTTTTGGCTAACAATGTATTGCTGTTAATTATAATTGTGGCCAACTGAGTGCTCGGTGGAAAATATAAATATGGATTTGAGGACTGTGAAATGTGAGTGGCTAACAAAGTGAGCGTATGTGGCATCCAATTGCTTTCAGACTGTCCGTCCTATCGTTTACCTACAGTCGCTTTTCGTATTTTTACAGTAATATTCGGAACCAGATTTACCTCTACATTCTCACGGTTTTATTTGTGGACCAAATCCAAAGCGCGCTAATTTAAATATGGGTTGGATCCTGACCCCTCGCTTCCCAGAATAGAAAATATATTTTACATGGAACTGCTATACCAGTACTATCTACCAAGCCCTTGATTCAGGTATTCGGATACACGTACGGGCAAGTATCATCAAGGATAACCCATTGATCGTACGATAGTTGATTCTGAGGATTTGTTGAAAACGATCTAGGGGCTATGTACCATTTCGGGAGGTTTTAGCAAAATGGATAGAGAGTTATTTGAAAAAATAATTTACCCAGCGCAAGCAAATACACCCGATACTTTTCATTGTCACCTAGTGCGTATAGATTATGGCCGAAATGGGAAGGTAGTGCATATGCGCCAACCCACCAAAGGCCTAGCCAGCTCTCGAAAGTTTAGATTACGACGAGATGATGAGTAACCTACCAATAAATTATGGTCTTTAATTGGCAACCCACAGCTAGCTGCGTCTTCTTACTTGATTGCTGACCAATCCAATCGATTCCATAGGATATGATTCTACGCGTCTGGATCATAGGCCGTGTGAGACACCGGACAATTTGTATATTCAAATTTGACAATATATCTGTCCACAAATCAAATCCACTAAAGATATCCACTGCTGTGGATTGAATCTAGGCTTTCTTAACCGTCTTAGTCGACGATTAGTGCATCTAGTAACCGCGACATTCATTATCCATTTGGACTGTCATTCGTGAGCGATAGATACCCCAGAGTACTCAGGACAATTCAATTTAGGAATATATATTTTCAACGCATTCCTGAGGAATCTGTGCCTCTTGGGATCAATTGGCTCTAACATCTGATATTCAACTTCAATAAAGCATCTGGTATGTGTTAAAATACTACATGTCTATTGAGGCATACGTTTCGTTATAACGTGTGTTCCCTCCGATACCGCATTTTGAGAGTGTCTATTTTGTGCTTCCAGCCCACTCAAAGACCCTTTCTCGAAACAGGAAAGTATCGTGAATGAACCCGATTGGCAAGACCTCCTTACTCACCCGGAGCGGTTTCCGAAGGACCTTGAACAGGGGACCGTCATCAAACATGAAATATTTGAGGTTTCTAGCCATTCCTTTCTGCATTAAATGGAGCAGGTATCGCTCTATGCCGATATAACTCCCCTCTGTAGAATTTTCAACCAAGTTCACATAGAGTAGCCGAATTAGGGGACACTTCAGTATTGTTTGGATAGTATTCTCCTAGAGTGTGATCATCAGCAAAGTCTCCACAAGGGGATCACGGCCTATACTTACTGGCACAGCTTCGACCATTCCAAATCGCAATTCTTCGATATTGGGGAACCGATTCGCGAATTCATTCAAAAACGCATCATCTAGGAGGTGCTTTGCCAGGGCGCTTTGCGGGTCGATCGAAAGTACCTTGAGCGTCGCCGAATGTAATTTCTCCAGGGCATCTAGGAGAATATCGAGAGGCTCCGGGACGCATGCGATAGCCGGTGATGTGATACTGAAAGCCTCTAACCCACTAAATGAGTGTATGAAGTCCTTCAGTCCATGCACCACTAGGTTCGTAGATAATTGCATGGGTCGAAGATCGGCCACGACTGAAATCCCCCAGAACTCCGAGGAATCGGCAAGATCGAAACCCGGACCGACGTTCAAGGTCAATGCCCTCAACTTGGCCGGTGAAAGCAAGCTCCACAGCGCACATGATGGCCGCCCCAAATCCACAAATCCTCGGAGATCCAGAGATGTTAGTTTGAATGGGACCTGGCCACACCATGTGCTGGAGACTTCACTGAAGCGTAACATTCTATCTCCATCAGCCCACATAGTCAACTCTCTCAGGCGAGTGGCGGTTCGGAGAACCGATCCTATCGATCGCAAGACCGTCTCATCGTCAATTTGGATGAGAGTTAAGGTCCTGACATTGATTGGGGGCCAGAATTCCAGCGGCGGGTGAAAATAAGGCGAGGGCGTGCTGTCAGTGCCTAGACGCAGTTGGACTCTCTCCAGAGTCGGCGTGAATATTACGGTGGTGACGAGGTGTTGAGTAGGAGATACAGCTAGATCCCAACTGTTCGATGCAATTAGCGGTGTTGACAATGAGCAGTGATTATGGTTGCCTGCGAGGGGTAGAAAAGCACAAGCAAGGAACTGTACTTGAATTCCTTCAGATTCGGCATTCGGATGACACAGGACGCGATGATATTGCTAAGCATTCTTGCAGCTGGTGAAAGCATGCTTTGGGAGCCTAGGTTCGATTCAATCTCGTGGTAGATATCGTACCAGGATCCTGTGACCAACACCCGCTGAGTGTGCTTAAGGTTGGTGCACCGTGGGTCTCCGAAGATATCCAATTTCAGCTGGAGCGCGTCATCTCCCTCAATACGGCCGGGGTTGTGAAATCGTACTGTGTTATACAGATATGGGATTATCAAGGCATTCCATTCGCGACACGCACAAGCTAATATGGCTAGGTCGCCAAGGTCCAGCTATTGAGATGGTCAGTACCCCAGAATATCATGGTTGAGATCAAAACGAGAAGGACAGCCAACATGATCTTTGAGAAGCTCGAAGAATAGAGGGAAGTTGCCCACCATCTCCGCCATCGTTGTGGTAGTCTGGGGTGTTACAATATGCTACTAGGTAGCAGATCAGAATATAAGATAAATAATGCAGTGTATTGGGCTATCGAGAGCTATGGAGTGGGGAGGAAAGGAAAGGGACTGTAAGTCCTTTTAATCTACTGATGTGGTCATGTGACTTGAGAGAACCCAACAACCAAAAAAAAACTGTCACAATGAAACCCCCCGGGCCGGCCTTCTCCCACCAGAAACCTGTATTCCTCCCAAAAAGTGAAGTTGTATCCACTTTGTTGATTTAGCGATGTAAATCGATGTAAATTGCAGTTTTCAATTATTGATTGAGCGCGAGCCTAATTGTTTATGTTGTAGTTCAGAGGGAAACATGAGGCTATATATACAACG